>CAKAKR010044498.1:0-10567 GCA_916700685.1 Adelosebastes latens | reverse complement strand
ACTTTATTCTCATAATATTACAACTTTTTTTCTTGTAAAGTTATGAATTTATTCTCGTAATATTAAGACTTTACTCGTAATTTTACGACTTTATTCTCATAAAGTTATGACTTTATTGTCGTAATATTAAGACTTTATTCTCATAATATTACGACTTTTTTTCTCATAAAGTTATGACTTTATTATCGTAATATTATGACTTTCTTCTCATAATATTATGACCTTATTCTCGTAATACAACTTTTTTTCTTGTAAAGTTATGAATTTATTCTCGTAATATTACGACTTTTTTTCTCATAAAGTTATGACTTTATTCTCGTAATATTACAACTTTATTCTCATAATATTACAACTTTTTTTCTTGTAAAGTTATGAATTTATTCTCGTAATATTATGACTTTTTTTCTCGTAAAGTTATGACTTTATTCTCTAGACAGGAAGTGCCCACTAAACAAGAAAGCCCGGTGTGTCCTGGGCTTAGGCTCGAGTTTGTCAGGCGCAATGGAACAAACCACAGGATGATGGAGGAGGGGGGCACCATAATTAATTGTATTATTCCGAGCAAATATGTATATCTTTGTATTGCCTATAATGGTCTAATGATGCCAGTTGTAGTTGCGCACTTGTGCTTCATCTTAAATTGAAATAATTCATCATTATGACTGTTATGATGACGCACAGCGTGTGTAATATATGTAATATAGACTATACTGAGGGTAAAACACAGACATTATGCTACTGCGTTACAATTAATTAAAACGATTTCAAATCGAAGCCTTCGCATTTGATTGGACCGCTAAAAAGTGGGCGGGCTTACAGTGTAGCGTGATACGGAGCTACAGGTCCTCTGTGGCTCCACACACACCTCGCTTGTTGCTAAAAGTTGCAGATTGATCGATGGATGTTATGATATTATTGGTTGAAACTGGTTGTTTCCAGCTAACGTAACGAGAAAAGGTCATTGGATTTTGATATAAAAATACAAAGAAATTGTTTTCTAGTATTTATATTATTAGATAGAGGCACAATATGACCTGGGGATGTGATCTGAAAACACACACAGCTCCTGGTTGGTGGAACTCGGGAGTCTTACTTGACGTAGAAGTCCAGGTGGCGTGGGAATTCAAGTTTTCCGGCCAGAATCTTCTGATAGATTCCAAACGGATTGTCATCAAAGAACGGCGGGTACCTGTGGAGAGAGCGAGAGAGAGAGAGACACACATGTTCATCTTCCAGCTGCCCCTCTCTTAAAGCTGAACACACACCGTCACAGAAACAGCCTGATGCAAGGAGCAGGTAACGGAAGGTAAGAGCTGACGCACCTGGATCAGTCCGAACAACATGGGGAGAGGTCACCATTTAGAGTGTGTGTGTGTGTGTGTGTGTGTGTTTGTGTGTGTGTGTGGGGGCTATGATAACTGGAGACAGAGCTGCCTTTGTGTTTTGTGTTTCCACCGCTCCGCTGAATGCCTTCCCCAGCTCTCCTGTTCTTCCCTCCGCTCTGCTCTGCTCTGGACAAGTCATTACCCACAAATTACATAATGGGACTGGCCTCTAAACGCATTACGCACGGAGCAGACAGGCGCATAATCGCACCGGTTTGTCACACGCCGCTTGCCTTCCCAGTGAAAAGCTCCAGAGGCAGGAGACTGTGGCATGGGATGGGGGCGTCTGGGAGCCGGCGCTGCACCACAGACTACCACAGAATACTGGTGCTGTCATAGGAGGAGAATCTGGGTCACTGTGGAGGACAATATGATACGACCATTTACTGGTCTAACAGTGGATGATGTCACATATGAAAAAACACATTATACATCCCCTCTGAATTTGTTATTGTACGGATCATAAAAGGTAAACAATGTGATGTTAAAACATCACAATCTGTTGAAGAGGGCGTATTATACATTTACACTACAAAAAGATGTCATTCACGAGCTGTTTGATGAGTCGTGACTGCTCCGCCCTGACGTAGAGATGTGGTATGAGAAGGTAAACATGAAGGCACAGGCAGAGCGTCTGTAGAACGTAATGCATAACGCTTTAAATAGTTCCTTTCATGACAGTGTGGAGACTTCTGGTGAAGGCAAAAACAGCTTTAAAATGTCACATCGGTACTTATTTCACAGAAATAAGACGATAACACCAGGGCTTCCTACAACCAAGGGATGATCAGTGGAGTTGGTGGGCTAAAAAATTATCTCAATATGTCCTCAATGCTACTGTATATCCATGTTTTATCGACTTTACATGCACTGACATCATTTTAGCACCTGTGAGTTGGAAACGGAGGTCGTGCGTATCATTTCCATAAGGGCTGCACGATATGAGGAAAATACGCAATACGCAATAATAACATTGAATGTCGCAGTAACGATATCACTCGTGATAAATAAACAGTTATTAGAGTGTACTCAGTTCTGTACGGGTCACGGTGAGAACGCAAATACTGCGTTACAACGCAAAAGTAGTCCTAAAAAAAAATTCTCGCCTTGACCCTTAAGGGTCTCCGTAGTTCTGTCTTTCTGCTAAAATACAACTTGTTGAATTAATAAAATATGAAGGAAATTATTTCCAAAATCCTTTAATGAACAAATTTTGAATTTAATGTTTTCTACTGATACGCTCTTTAAACTAACTCCCAAAAAAATACAATTACAATATCGCAGTCTTTCTCGATGTGTTTGTTGCACAAGTTCACGTTGCGATGACAATAAAATAACGATATATTGTGCCGCCCTAATTTCCATCTCCTGTAGAGACATTTATCCCACAGCTAATCAGCTAGCCTCGCTCATATCTTAGAGACAAAACTTTTAATCTGCTTTTTGATTGGCCAAAGTCCATTTTCCACCTATTCTTTTCAATTCTGTTAGGTGTGCTGGAGAGGCATTCAAGCCACTATGCGTCAGGCCCCCTCGTTTAATTCCTATATTCCCACACGCTGTATGTTACCTATTTGAAATGTATCATTTTGCAGGTTTAAACCTGTATTCTTTGCTGTGATTTATGTTACAAGGTGCCACAGATGTGTATCTATACACATTTATATAAAGTGTTGAAGTTAAAGTGACGATCTGCCTGCGTGGGTGACGGCTGGTGTTTCTCCAGCTCTAATCAGAAGGCTGACGCTCCGCTGAACCGAGGTGGACGAGGACCGACCGGGGAACAGGTGAGAGACGGGAAGGGGGTCAATTTCATGTTTTATGCACTCAATCCGGAAAATTGAGTCCGAGGAATAGACATAATTAAATTGGGATTCATATTTGCATTAAAATACTTTTTGATGCAACTTCAATAATTAAAATGAAAATGACCCTGAGCCTGGTCTGAGTCTTAGTCTGGGGGAGGCAGATTTTTAGTGTGAGGGCGTCAGATTTCCAGAAATGTGGCCCCGGAGGCAGGATTATGGGAAGGAAGACTCATTCCTTATGTGTTTCTCTCCCTTGGGGGGCCCTGACCCTTCACTGAATGCTTTCTCAACTCCCGGAGGATGACGGTCCACCACCTCCACCACCGCTAACTTTTTCAGAAGCAGTTGCCACATTCTTGGATCGGGACCTCTGACGGACAGCTATACACAATACCGCCAGATGAAGGGAGCTCTTTGTCTGAAGGGTTGTTACAGTAGAGCCCCTTCCTGGACACGTCTGGCTGGTGATGTGTAGGGACAGCGCAGCGTCCTAGTCTGCCAGGGCTGCACACTTCAAAGTCTGCCCCGATGAATGCTGGGAGAAGGTCGCATTCTTTCCACAAATTCAAAGCCAGGTAGCTTTTCCTAGCCGGATATGAAGAAGGTGGACGTAGGGGGTGAGGCTAGCTGACCTCTCAGTAGGACTTGTACTCGGTCTGAAAAAAAAGTGGTATCGGTGCATCCCTAAACCAAACCATCTACATGTACAGATACCACTAAATAGAAGAGCGTATACCTGTATTCACCTTGTCTGAAACGCTCCGTTTTAGCGCATTTCAACAGGATTGCAACGGAATTGCGTTGCTAGGAAACAGTTTGGGTCCATGTTTACTCGCTGTCAGCTGATGTCATTCACATACACTGCAACGGGAAATAAACTGGGACACATTGGAGACGTTTACGTTTAAAACTGTGAAATGGTCTAAATATTGTAGATTTTGTGACATCACAAATGGACAGAAATCCTGACGGCTTGTTTCAAACGCACAATTTCTGAATACGGGGCTGTGTGTGTTTCTCCGTGGATTGAGTGTTTTGATACTTTCACAGTATTTATATATCACTTAAACCTGCTTTATAATATAAAAGACGTGAAAATCTCACTTTTTACAATATGGGACCTTTAAGTAAGGTTTCACAGGATAAAGGTACTAAACACTGTCAGAATACAGAATACTCACGCTTAATTGTTATTCTATGTATGAAAAGAATCAAATATGAAAATAAAATCTATTGAATATCGGCAAAAATACCAGCCAATATTCAGGTAGGGCCTTGCTTATTGAACTGGTTCAATCCCTTAACTGCTGGATTACAGAATATCAGCTTGTGTGTCTGTGAAAACAAAGTCTCAATCAATGTTGAACTTCAGGCCAAGACACACATGATTATCATTCACAGTGAGCGACGGAGAACAAACCAGAGCTCTTTCTAAAAGGGGATCGTTGTTCTTCAATGATCCCCATTCACACGCTCATTTGTCGCACTGAGCACGGAGAGAATAGAGACAATAACAGCAGTACAATTAATAGAATAATTCCTTTGTTCAAGTGTACACAGGCTCCTCCGGCTCTGCTCTCTCACTCGCTGACTCTTGCAGGGCTCTTCTGTTGGATTGCATCACTCGTGTACAGGTGTTCGTGTTATTGTGTCCGCCCTCTATCCAGTTGTTTTGAGAGATGATTGTTGATCAGTGCTGCTCTACCTCCGGCGCTCTGGTGGAGGAGTGCGCCCCCCGGTGTTTAAATGGGTGGAGTGTGTGTGTGTGTCTGTGTGTATACTGCAGCACTTACCCAGCCAGCATTTCAAAGATGAGGATGCCCAGAGCCCACCAGTCCACTGCCCGGCCGTGACCTTTGCTTTGGATGACTTCGGGGGCCAGGTACTCAGGAGTGCCACACAGAGTCCAGGTCCTGATCACACAGAGAGAGAGGGGTCTGTTATTTATGAGCCCCGACCCGACTTTACGGTCTTCCAGAGGTTCAGTTCTAGGGCTAGAGTGAAGCCACGGATATCATATGAAACTAGAACACCTAAGGAATCCATCGGTACCCGTTAACTGTCATGCTAACATGTCGGGAAGGAGGCTAAATAACGCTCCAAATTTTGCACTAAATTTTAGCGAGGAAAAACTGGCCATTTTCAAAAGGGGTCCCTTGACCTCTGACCTCCAGATATGTGAATGTGAATGGGTTCTATGGGTACCCACGAGTCTCCCCTTTACAGATATACCCACTTTATGATAATCACATGCAGTACTAAGTCTTCCACTGAGCTACTTTTAAATTCCGTTTTAAAACTCACTTTTATAGTATAGTTTTATAGTAATATTTCTATGTTGTGTGTGTGTCAAACTCCGACACAGACAGCAGAGGACAGAAGCAGCCCCATTTGGCGCTCGGCGGGTGTTAATTCCGAACCCTGCAGGCATCGTACGGTACCGTCGGTACTGTAGAAAACAAGTACCGTTACATTTTTTAGAATTTTGGCATCGACTTGGCACCGAAGTATCGGTTCTCGTGACATCCCTAGTCTCTTGTATGCACAGTATATGCATATGTAATTGTGTGAATATGTATATGCAAGTTTCTTTATTTATCTATTCTATTGTTTTTATTTCATTATTTATGTTTCATATCTATGTTGTCTGCCGTCTTTGGGCTTGAAAATAATAAAAATAAATAAAAAAAATAAATAAAATAATCATTATTATATTCCCATATTCACTTGACAATTTTTTTTTATGTATAATACGACCTTGTCTATGTTGTCTGCTTTTTATGTTTCTTGTGTTTGGGTGGGCCAAAGACACATTTCCACCCTGGTGGACATTACAGACTAATTCTAATTATTTCTTTTTCATCATCGGTTAATGCGCCAATTCTTCTCTTAAAAATGAATCGATTCATCTTTTTAATAGTTTACTACAAACATCAGACAAGGACGGGTTGTCACATTTGAGAAGCTGGAAAACCATGACGTGTTGTGAAAAAATGAAAACTATTAAATGGTTTTATCAAATTGTGGCTTCCCTACCGATCAAGTTTCAGCTCTAGAAGGAAAAAAAAGTGTAATTGTCTTTTTAGTGCAGCGGCATATCTTATTCTCTTCCTGTGTTCAGGTTACAGACACTCATTTCAACATTTATGAAAAACACTGCCGGGGAACAAGTGCAATTATCTTAAAATGACTCGGTTAGACGGGGCTTTGCCGTAATGTTTCGACCTTCCCTTCTACCTGTGTGAAGATATTCCACATAGTTGCCGGCGTGTTGAGCGGCCGCTGCTCTCTGACAGGTGAGAAGTGATAGCCTCTGTGTGTAAACAGACAGACTCCGGTTGCATGGGGAAGACAAACAGCCGCAGGTAAAGTGATCCGGCCGTGCCACCTGACCCCGGCTGTGTCATCCTGCATAGTACTACGAGGATAAGGAGCTCTGTGTGGATACAGGAAGGTAATAGATCCTGAAGTGTCAGTCACATACAGGCCGGCCGGCCGGCCTCGGGGATCAAAGTGTCACGAGGAGGCCAGAGTCCAGATATCAGCGCTGGACAACAGTGTGAACAATGACAGGAAGTCTAAAGCAGATTATGTGCACGGCTGACAGAGCGGCTGATTGACACCAACATGCGCGCCGTCTCTGTGAAAAAGCCACTTGTCCTCTGATGAAGAGCACTTGGCCCGGTGCCAGCCTTTCATCGTCTGTCACCGATATCACCTGGGTAATGACCTCTTTCGGCCAGTTGCCATGGCGACGGTAATTTGTATGGAAATGATGTCGGTCCCGGCGGAGGATGAGGAGGCTGCTGATGTCGGGGTGGGGAATAGAGCGAAGGGGGTACGGAGGAGACGCCGACAGCCCAGCAGGGGACACTGTGGCAGCGCGGGACGTCCGCGATCCATCACGTCCTCGAACATGGGAAGTGCAAGAGAGCTGGAGGCAATGAGGCAGTTGTCTTCCTATCCGAGGCAATTCTGCTGCCCTCCATTTATATAAGTGGGTCACTTGCACATCAGAGAGGTATCTACTCTTCCATCTGTTTTGCTCTCCCAGTCTGGGAGGAAAATGTAATCTTACTCCATTATGTTTACATGTCAGCGGGGGTCAACGCAGCCCCGGGTGAAACGCTCGGGAGAAACACTGCAGTGTAGCGAAGGCTGCGGTGCAGATAGATAAATATATATATAAAGCCATCTCTTTCTCCTCTTCAGCGCATCTTTTCAATTGTGCCGAGGTCGCCGGGAGGCCTCGCTTCGCTGTATCTAATTCGGACGAAATGACATCGGTTGGGGGGGGAAGTTTGTCCTTCAGTGGCACTGCCGCGGCTTTCCCGTTGGGAGGATTCCCCTCAAACTCCCGGAAGAAAACATGAGCTTTTCAAGGACACAAGCAAGATGCTCATTCCTCTGCTGTCAAATAGGGATGTAGATACATCGAAGTATCGCGGCTTGTCCCACGCACAGTGTTTAAAATGACTATATCGCGACTACAAATTGTCATGTAATGTTTTATAAGCCATCCCGCCGGCATGAGACTGGCTTTGGCATTTCCTTCTCTACCTCTCAGACACACACAGTATGCGGCCGGCGTGTTTTCATATTCGGAGGGATGCAGCGGAGAGAGAAGGAAACCCGGAGAAAGCGGAAGAACTGAAGCGGCAAAGCGAGTACGGTAGCGAGAACACGACCAAAGCAAACCAGAACCAGCCCAGAGGCAAATGACTCTTGCTTCCTCGCTTTCCAAAACAATCCCATATGACAAAAAAAAGTGCAAAATGCAAAGAAATCACGGCCGCTGTAAACAACTACATCGCAACGCCGGTTAGCGTAGTTGAAAAGCTTGGATTCAAAACACTCATTAAGACACTTGGTCGCAAATTTTTTGCGGAGAAAGCTCTACCGGAGTTCTACATTTCAGTGAGAGAAAAGCTGGCCAACCAGCTAACAGAGGTGACCCACTTCTCCACAACTACCGATCTGAACGTCCAGCTAACAGAACCAAAGCTGTGAGCCTGAATAAGTGGACAAGACTGCAGTTTTGGCCACAGGCTACACCTCGCGATTGGAGAGTCTTTCCACACTAGTGGGAAAATAAGAATTTACAAAATACAATAAAACCTCTAACTAAAAATGTAATTTTATACATCTGTAGTGTTGTGAAATAAACTAATGCATTATAATCGTGGAACCGGGACTATAATCGTACCATCAAAATCTAGAACCGTTGCAGTGTGTCAAACACTGCATTTCCCTACAGTAGTTTAATGTCTACATCTACTATTTACAAAGTTAATCATGTCAAGAGGTAATGGGCCAATGCTGATGAAAAGAGGAGATAAAATGTGGCTAATACCCCATCCAGCAAGCGGCAAGAGATTCAGGGTTAAGTGTGCTTGAAACAAACGGGTCCATAAAACGTGTTCGATGACGTGTCTACCTGCTCTGAGCGTCCTCGCACTTCAGTCGCAGCCTCCTCCTCTCAAACACCTCGGTGTCTTTTAGTGTCCTGTAGTCTCGAAACCACATGATGAGTTGGACAAATGGGGTTAAAGATGCAACATAAACAGACGCCGCCACCTTTTTCTAACTTTTCTCTTACTCGCGGTCAGAAACACCGGTGAAATACCGGGAAAAAAGGGGGTAGACTTTACAGTTAGGCAACTGCCTGGGAACCCCCAATTGAAAGGACCCCAAACAGCTACAGATTTATTATGATGTTTAGATAGATATGGAAAATATTGAATCATATTACTATTCTAACTCATTGTACCCGAAAATACTTAGCAAATTGCCCCAAAAGCACTTAAAAAAAATATGAAATTCAACTGTACTATTTATCGTGATATGTGTTTTTGTAAAACAACTTGTTTATTCAAAGTTTATTAATACTGAACGTCTCGCATGTCCAAATTGCACCAAATTGGACAAAGCACTCTATGGCGTACCCGGCAACACACCCGCCAAGTGTGAAGTAGATCGGACGAGCGGTTTTCGAGATATGAGAAGGACACACAGACAGATTCCTCGATTTATAGATTATAACTTCAAAGTAACTAAAACAGTTA
The DNA here is from genome assembly GCA_916700685.1 of Adelosebastes latens. NCBI lineage: Eukaryota > Metazoa > Chordata > Actinopteri > Perciformes > Sebastidae > Adelosebastes > Adelosebastes latens. The sequence goes on along the minus strand of CAKAKR010044498.1, from coordinate 1,309 downwards.
TTGAAGTTTTTCAGAAGAATTTTCAACTGCAACATCAATTTTCTTAATTATTTTACATGCCATTTAGTTATAATCTAATACTGTTGAGATAACTATAGAGGTTTCATATTTCACAAGACAAAAACAAAGGTAACAAAAGTCAAAAATGATATAATGATTATATTAATATAAGGAGAACTATAGTTTAGATTTCTAAGGAAAACTTAGATTTAGTTGGGGGTTATCTATCCAAATCAGAAAACAGATTTTCATTAATATGGTAATATTGATTTCACCCAGTCTTAGTTCCTCCCCTCTTTGTCTAATGTTTTATGTTATCACGCCACTCATTCATTTCCTGTACATGCAAAAACAGGTTCCATTCTCCTAAATAGAAACATACGCAGCCCCAAACCAACACGTGACCTGCAGACTACACCGACACGGTCTTAGACGGGTTTCTTCCGTCAGCAACTTCCACCAAAACAAGCTAAATCTAAGTGTATCCTGCTCAGCACAGCCTGTGAGGGAACGTACAGTACCAGCTCGGTCCTACAGTGAGGAAGTGACAGCTGCTTTGTCATTCACTTTCTACTGACAATCAATCACGCATCAAACATCATGAGCCGAGAGCCGAGGATCAACAGCTGTCATTCAGCGGCAGCCACACACTCACTGCAGGCAGAGAGGGAGAGAGAGACTGTAACCGCAACAGCAAACAACACAAGATGGATGAAGAGAAAAAACATCTGAAAAGAAACCTGGAAGCCAGCAGCAGCAGCAGCAGCAGCCGTGTGCTTCATTACTGAACTGTGCTGGTAGTCTTCCATGGTGGTGTCATGTCTGAATAAATGTCACATCGGCCCTCTGATGAGGTCATGTTAACAGAGCGACTGCACCGAGAGATAGATTAAATGCGGATCTTGTTCCACCTTCTTCTTCTTCATCCATGTTGTACATGTATCACTTTATTTTGTTGGCTGTATTCCTCTTCTCTCTCCTCTTCTCTCTCCTCATCCCTCTCCTCTTCTCTCTCCTCTTCCCTCTCCTCTTCCCTCTCCTCTTCTCTCTCCTCTTCCGTCTCCTCTTCCCTCGCCTCTTCCCTCTCCTCTTCTCTCTCCTCTTCTCTCTCCTCTTCCCTCTCCTCTTCTCTCTCCTCTTCCCTCTTCACGGCAGTTTGTGGAGCTTCTAAACTCCGAAATTGTCGGAGCAAATGTTCGATTCGCCATCTAATATCTTAAATCTGTCAATATTCTAAATTTACACCGTTGATTTCTCGCCTCAAAAACGTTTCAAAAGTGAATTTATTGATGAAATAGCTACGAAAAAT
>CAKAKR010044491.1:1594-13276 GCA_916700685.1 Adelosebastes latens | reverse complement strand
TTTGGGCGTTAATTACAGCGCCACCATGTGGCCGATTGCGGTCAGAGTTCTTGAGAAGCACATGCACATCATTTCCAGTTATTGTGCCAAGTTTCATGTTTCTAGCTCATTCCAGCTCACGGCGATTTGAGTCGCGGCATAAGACAACAAATAATAACAATAATAAACCGGCACAAACTCAATAGGGTTATAGCCCCTACGGGGCTACAACCCTAATAATAATAATAATAATAATAATAATAATAATAATAATAATAGTAATAATAATATCTGTATTTGTGCTACCTGCTGCAGCTGCAGGTGTGATTGTCTCCGTCCTCTCTGTCCTTCAGGTCCGGATGAGGTTTGAGCTGAAGTCTCCAGTGAAGACCATCGAGGACTTCATCAAGCGCTTCACGCCGAGCCGCCTGACCTCCGGCTCCAACAGCAGCAGCTCCTCCAGCCTCATCACCAACCGCTCCTCCAACAGAGGCTGCTCCAGCGTGCTGTCCTCGCCGTCCGCAGAGAGCACGCTCACCAAGCTGCACGAGGAGCAGACGCCCGGAGGCCTGGAGCACGCCTTCAGCGCCGTCCCGCCGTGCTACGACGGGAAGCCCTGGAACCCGGAGGACGGCGAGCTGCGCTACGAGGCCGAGTCGCCCGACGAGGCCGCGCTGGTCTACGCCGCCAGGGCCTACAAGTGCTCCCTGGTGGGACGCCTGCCGGACCAGGTGACCGTGGAGCTGCCGCACCTGGGGAAGCTGAGCTTCGAGCTGCTGCACACGCTGGGCTTCGACTCCACCAGGAAACGCATGTCGGTGGTGGTCAGACACCCACTGACGGACCAGATCACCGTCTACACTAAAGGAGCCGACTCCGCCATCATGGACCTCATCAGACCCCCCGACACAGGTAAGACAGGTCAGACAGGTGTGTCCAGGTAGGAAACACGCTTCATACAGTCGCCTCAGACAGGTGTGTCCAGGTAAGAAACACGCTTCATACAGTCGCCTCAGACAGGTGTGTCCAGGTAGGAAACACGCTTTATACAGTCGCCTCAGACAGGTGTGTCCAGGTAGGAAACAAAAAGCTCTAAAAAAAATTCTGAAAAAGTCGGAAAAAATCTAAAAGTTTTCCGAAAAATATCCGCTTTTTTTTTTTTTTTTTTAAGTCACAAAAAAGTCAGAAAAATGTCCTAAATTTTTTTTTTTTTTTAAATGTGTCTGAAAAAACTCCAAAAAATATCCAAAAAAAAAAGTCTGAAAAGTGTCCCCCCTCCGCACCCCCCAAAAAAAGTCAGAAAAATTCTTTTTTTTAAAAAAGTTAGAAAAAGTTAGAGACGTGAAAAAAAAGTTAAAAAAAAAGAAATTCTGAAAAAAAGTTTGAAAAAAATGTCCAATAAATGTCTGAACAAAGTCAGAAAAATATCGAAAACAATTTCCGTCAAATGTCGGGAAAAATGACGGAAAAAAAGTCTGAAAAATATCCAACAAATCCAAAAAATGAAAAAGAAAAAAAAAAAATGTCTGAAAAAAGTTTAAATAATGTTTCATTAATTATATTTGTTCACAAATAAAAAAAATTATGACGAACAGTTCACTTATTATTTTACAAAAAGGATGTGAACGTTGTATTGATAGATGACAGCACCCTTGTTCTCCCCCCCTTCCCCGTACCGTCGTTGGCGCGTCCAGATGTTCTCCACATAGTTTTTATGTTCATACGGTTTATGAGGCAGAAACGCTGACGCTGCACGGTTATGAATCTCCCAGAGAACCTGACATGGAGACGGCAGAGGAGAGTACCGGTAGCATGTGAGAAGCGTCGGTACGCAAGAAAAAGTCCGGTGAGTACCGGTGAGTACCGGTGAGTATCGGTGAGTACCGGCCCACTGTCAGCACTGATCCTAACATGAAGGTGAAGTTAGAGGTGGTTGATAGATGATGACGCTGCTGTCAACATGGTGTGGTGATTGAAGTGGCGTGCTGCATCACGTCTGCATCACGTCTGCATCACGTCTCCTCCAGAGTTGATGAATCGAGGCTGTGAACCGACCGGCTACAAATCATCTGATGTCGTCTTTACATATCAGCTAAATTAAGAATATTTACTACTCGATCCCAAACGATGGAGAGTTTCCAGTCGTTGCTGCTTAACTTGTTTTGTGGTAAATAGTGATTATTCTGTGTGTCTGTGGACTAACATGCCTTACCACCCCCCCCCATACCTTCCACTAATGTCAACATATAGGTGACACGTTATGTAAGAACTCGTATTTTTAGAGTCACTGCTGCACCTTTAAACCACTTCCTTCCACTGTGTGAAGTTAAAACGTTGTTCCGTAGCGTCCTGCTGACGGTGACGGCGTAGCAGCTCGTTAGTATTCCAGGCACACAAAGAGCCACTTTTCACTAATGCTCTGTACACACTCACACTCACCAGCACACATCTGCTCCGTGGCCACATTAAAGGACGACTCCACTGATTTTACACATGAACTATAGTGTGTCACTGAGAGAATAACTTGTCCTGTAGAACAGTATATATAAAGCAGTATATATAAATGTCTTTGTGAGGGAGTTTAGAGCTTCAGTCTGAGTTATGATCCGAGCACTTTCACACCTTCATCTGTTTGTTCACTTTAAATGAACTCTTCGTCCGTGTGGTTTAGTTTGTCACTTGAACTCTGATATTCAACCAGACTGAGACCATGTTGTGGTTTTATTAGGGCTGTTAATCAATTAAAATAGTTAATCACGATTAATCACATTTATTATCTGTTCAAAATGGACCTTAAAGTGAGATCTGTATCTAATACTCTTATCAACTATGTCTGTGTATCGGCAAGAATCTGGCGATACGATATGTATCATGATACACAGGTTATGAATCAATATATTGCGATTTTTTTTTTTAATCTAATATTAGGAAAACTCTCAGAACAGTGGGATCTGCTGTCATGTTTAATCTTTATTTAAGTAAATGAATCTGAAGTTCGTCCCACATCCTCCAACGCCACCAAACTAAACTCTTGTTTCCAGGATCATTTAAAGGCTCGCTTGTGCTTTCAGCTCATAAACTTTGTCTTTACCAACCACCACTTTCTCTCGAGTGTCCGATCGATACGGAGTACCTCGACTCCCAACAGAGATGAGAAGAAAGCGAGATGGCTCACTCCGTAGCTACTTCAATCATCAGCTCTGGAAAAAACAATGAGTTTGATTCTGTTTTATCGGGCAAGTGAGTTGAAGGATTTACTAGCCTGACGTGGCGTTTTACTTGCCCCGGGGAATCCTTATTGTTAAACACTCTAATAATAAATAAAAAGAACTGATAACCTGTTTAAAAGTAAAAAGAAAATGACCGAAAAAAAAGTCCGAAAAAAATATGAAAAATGTCCGAAAAATATCTGAAAAAAGTTTAAAAAAAAATGTTTGAGAAAAAATCTGATAAATGACCGAAAAAAAGAAAAAAAAAATGTCTGTAAAAAAATCCCCCAAAAAATCTGAAAAATGTCTAAAAAATGTCTGAAAAAAAATAAAAATAAATGTCTGAAAAAAGTCTGAAAAAAAGTCCGAAAAATGTCTGTCAAATGTCCGAAAAAAGTAAAAAAAAAAAACGTCTGGAAAAAATCTGAAAAATGTAAAAAAAAAAATAGTAAAAAAAATATCTGAAAAAAAGTCAAAAAAAAATGTTTAGAAAAAAAATCTGATAAATGTCCGAAAAATTAAAAAAAAAATGTCTGTAAAAAAAAAAAGTACAAATAAATGTCTGAAAAATGTCCAAAAACAAAATCTAAAAAATGTCTGACAAATTGTTTAAAAAAAAGCCAAAAAAATGTCGTACAAATGTCCGTTGTTGAGTCCTGCATGATGCAGATGTTTTATAATGTACAACTATCAGAATAATGTGCTAATAATAATAAATAGAAGGAGCTGATAACCTTTAACCCCTACGATTCTGATTGTTTCCTCTCTACTCATCTTGTTCCGGTCTGTTTTCCATTTCTGAATTCTAATATGATTTATTGTATTGATTTTTCCATTAAGAGGAGCACGCCGGTCTATTTGCATTGAGGTTGTGCTGATTGTCGTTTATCATGTTTAAAGCTGTCTATAGAGCGATGTGTGAGCCGGCACCATGCTGACGTTTTTAGTGTAAATTCACAGAGTTCATAAGAGCAGAGGGACGCCGGCGTCCCCCCCGCTCCGCCATGTGTCCCAGTCCAGCTGCTCTAATGGCCGACAGGGTGTGCCCTCCTCCTCACAGACAGCTCACCACTTTGTTTCCCCGTCGGGTGAAAGCAGCCAGTTAGAGCTCAGTATGAGCTCCATAAAGGCTCCATTCAGTCTAATAAGAGAACACGTGGTGGTTCTGGAGGAGGACCGGAGGACCGGAGACCCTCTGGGTTCACTAGTTACTGTGTCATGATGACGTAACTCCAGTCTCACTGCTGCAGCACACTCCTGTTTAACAGCTAATTCCACCTTAAAACACAACTGAATGTCATTGATTTGCTTTATTCACTGATAGAAAATCCTCCACTGTTAGTGAATTTAAATATATTTAGATGATGATGACACAGCAGACAGATTGGCTCTCTGACACAATCAAATTATTTTCATTATTAATAGAATTAAAGCTGCAATAAGCATTTTTTTCATATTAACAGTGGATCGAATAACTCTGAAACAGAGCCAGCTTGTTAGGAGAGCTACTAGAGGCTGTGTAGGGCCTCACAAACATCAGTTATTGTAGGTTTAAAGGAGCTCTAGTAGTAGAGTTTACATTCAGTGTCCCTGAGGTCTAATGGTGCATTCACACCAAGAGCAAAGGGAACTTTTCGCGTGGCGTTATTACACACAAAGTCAATGCAAAGAGGCGAATAGACACAACCACGAATGATGTGACGTGAAATTTGCATCATTCACCTATTTTACGGGAGTTGAAATATTTCAACTCAAGCGAGGAATTGGTGTGTCGCTGTGTGGTGAAATAGGAAATAAATCTAGTGTGTGTCTGTGGTCACCCAGAGCTATGATAGTACATCATATCTGTACAGAGACCTGTCCGAAAAATGGCATAAAAATATCCGAAAGATATCCGACAAATTTCCGAAAAAAGTCGAAAAATTGTTCGAAAAATTTCAAAAAATTGTCCAATAAATGTCGGAAAAATGTCGGAAAAAAACTCGTCAAATGTCTGAAAAAAAAGTCAAAAATGTCCAGAAAAAAGTCTGAAAATGACGAAAGATTTCTGAAAAAATATCTGACAAATGTCCAATAAATAAGTCAAAAACATGTCCGACAAATGTCCGAAAAAAGTCAGAAAAAAGCCTGAAAAATTTCCGAAGAAAAAAAAAGTTTTTAAAAAAGTTTTTAAAAAAATGTCCAAAAAAAGTCAAAAATTAGTCCTCAAAAAGACAGAAAGGTCCAAAAACAGTCCAAAATTAAAAAAAAAAAAAACTCCAATAAATGTCTGAAAAATGTTGAAAAAAAAATCTGTCAAATGTCAGAAAAAAATGTCAAAAGATTTCTGAAAAAAACTCTGAAAAATGTCCAGAAAAAGTAAAAAAAATATCCAATAAATGTAGTCCATCATATCTGTCCAGAGAGCGGACCAAACTCTGTGTAGAAACAACAACGTCAATAGATGACGTCATGTTGAGTGTTGATGGAGCAGCTGCATAGCCTGGCTCTGATCCATCCAGACTCCATTCAGAAAACAAGCATTTTAAAAGTTGTTAGCTTGTCGTCATGGTAACAGACCTGACAAAGCATGAATTCAGACTTTTTACTAATCAGCATCATTATGTAGTTATTTCAGCATCATTTTGATCTGTTTATTGATATTAAATCACAGCACAATCTGTTTATTTTGGGTTCATAACGCAGTAGAGACGCGTGGCTGCTAGATACAGTCAGTGCAATGACACTGTGTGTGAATACACCTCGCCGCCGGGTGACGTTTTGAACCCAGACATGACGGCGTTTGGTTTTCTGACACATCTGGGACTTTGTTCTTGGTGTGAATGAAACATAACAAACGTGCTGAATGTATTTCCTTCCTCATAGAACATTTACAGTGACCTACATTGTTTAAATCCATGTAAACCTGCTTGTAGTCTTCTTCTCTGATTTTGTTGGCGTATTAGTGTGTTTCTTTACACCTGTTGACCAGTGGAATAAAGTGCACCCAATGGCTGGGATGAGTACTACATCACCACAGAGGACGCCAACGGGGAGCTGCACATAAAATCATTGCTCTTTAGTGTTTAGTGGTAAAAAAACAACCTCCTGAGGGAACTTTCAACATGCAGGACACAAATCCTATTTTAGGTGGATTTTCCGAATTTCAGCAGAAGGAAAAATAAACATTGTGTGAAGTTCCACCTCAGGCTGTAACGCCGCCAGGTATTTGTCAAACTCCTGTTTCCTTGGAAAGACTTTAATTCTCACAACCAGAGAGGAGAGAGAGATTCTGTCACAAACAACAAGAATATTAGTGAACAAGGTGAAACTGTCATATTACTTATTAGGGGTGGAAAAAAATCCATTCATCCATGTATCGTGATTTTCTTTATTATGATTTCTAAATAGATGTTTTAATGTCAGAATCGATATATCTGCTTCATCTGAGTCTATGTGGAGGTAGAAGGAAGTTACCGCTTTTATTGTGGTAGTCTGAGTAACGTGACGTCATATCTTTTATTGTGGTAGTCTGAGTAACGTGACGTCATATCCGTTCCGTATCCGTCAACCAAAACAAACCTCAGAGAGTGTAAAACGTTGGAGGGTCAGCGTGGATACGACCTGCACCCTCCCATGTTAAATCCAGCGTGGTAAACACTACACATCCAGTAAAGGATGGAAACACTTTGGGTTTCACACATTGACAGGAAAAGCAGAGCTAGACAGAGCAGAGCTAAAGCTGCATGCTAACTCTGTCACGGACAGGAAACGTTATCGTATCTGAAAAATTGTCTGAAAAATTTCCCCAAAAAAGTTTAAAAAAAAAAAAATCAGAAAAATGTTACAAAAATGTCACAAAAAAAGATGTCCGAAAAAAGTCTAAAAATGTCTGAAAAAAGTCTAAAAATATCCGACAAATGACCGAAATAAGTAAAAAAAAGAAAACGTCAGAAAAAAGTAAAAAAAAAAAATGACAGACCAATGTCCAACAAATGTCCGAAAAAAGTAAAACAAAATGTCCAGAAAAAGGCGTTAACAAAGGGAACTGTATATTTAAAATACATCTATATTCTATTCACCAGAAGTATAAAACATGACATGTCCCTTATAAATTAAAAAGGAAATACCACTAATCTGTGAGAGAAGTTATATAATATTTATTATAAATAATGCCTGTCAATGACTTCAGGACGTCTCTGACTACATACGTGCTGAAAATCAAACATTCTTACTGGATTCATTTAGAGATTTTTCAAAGTAAAAGTCCCTAGAAGTGGATGATTCTAGATGTTCCCTTCATGGTCTAGAGGTAAACAAGTTAACAGAGATCTCTCTCTTCGTCCCGGCCCTGTCACTCATACATGAGACCTGCCTCAGTGTTGAATTGATCTTTAATCACGTTAAATAAAATAATGTTTTTTGTGTTAATTAGTTCTCAGCCTGCTGAGCTGTCGTGTTTTTAGTGATCAGACTGTTGGCTGCTGATTCTGATAACACCGATCTGTTGGAGCTCCGTCCTCCTGTCAGAGAGACGCTGCACTACAGAGACTCTACTACAGAACATGACACTTTAAAGCCTCTAAATCAACATGTAATAATCAACCACATTAAAACCATTAATATGGTTAATGAAACAGATGAATTATGTTTATATAATTGATCTCATTTAGCTCAGTGTAGTCCGGACGCAGCTCGCTGAGCGGTATGAATATATTGAGGCGAGGCGCAGCAGACGTGGTGGTTAGTTTAGGTGTGAAGACAGATGGCGTCCATGTGCCTCATGTGGAAGAAGCCGGTCTGGAACCACTTGTGCAAATTCCCTAAAAAATGTTCTGTCTGTTTTCTTTTTAAAGGAAACTCTAAAGGGAGACGGCAGAAAAAGATCGTCAGCCGGACCCAGAACTACCTGAACCTGTACGCCGCCGACGGCCTCCGCACGCTGTGCATCGCTAAGAAGGTAACGAGGAGGGATCCAGAAGTGTCTGTCATTATCTACTGTTCATCAGACCACGGATGAGACCAGAATTATCTCCACTAGGGATTACTCTCCGATACCGAGTACCGATACGAGTACTTCTCTGTGCCTAAAGACCCTCGTTAACAGCCAGCTGGAGGGTGTGAGCGACACACGGCAGGCTGGCGAGTCCCGCATACGAGGCGGTGCGCCGCCACCGGCTCTAGGTCGGCTTGGAAAGGCTTGGGGCGAAGGTGGCTCTCGGCCGCAGCTTCACGGCGCTCCCCACCCGGACCTCCCCGCACCGTGGACAAAGGGCTCGCTGCGCCCTCTCTCCCCCGCCGGGGAGGAACGGGGCTCCCTGCTCCCGGTGCGACTGTCGACCGGGGCAGATTGTCCTCAGAGAGCCCCGACCGCGTTGTGACCCCAGGGCGGGGCTCGGCCCACGTAAAAGGCGTCAGGGGTCTGCGGCCCACCCGACCCGTCTTGAAACACGGACCAAGGAGTCTAACGCACGCGCGAGTCAGAGGGTGCAAGCAAAACCCCGTGGCGCAATGAAAGTGAGGGCCGGTGCGGCCGCCTGAGGTGGGATCCCGGCCAAGCGGGGTCGGGCGCACCACCGGCCCGTCTCGCTCCGCACCGTCGGGGAGGTGGAGCGTGAGGACCCGAAAGATAGTGACGAGAGGTTAACGTCACGCTGCTGTAAAGTGGTATCGGAGCCGTTTTGCGAGTACATGAGCACGGTATCGGACCCGATACCCGGTACTGGTATCGGTATCGGATCCCTAGTAATAAAGATATTGGGTTATGCTGAGAGTTATTTTGAGTGGAGTATTTTTACATTTATTTTTATTTCCTTTAACTTTGCCCGCCAGTGTGTAGTACTCAAGTAGAAGTAAAAGCACTCATCAAAATAGCTACTTGAGTACAAAAGTATTTACCAATAAAATAACTTTATGAAAATGGAAATGACTCAAATAAATCTGAAATATCATATAAAGTACAGTGGAGGAGGCTTTAACCCGTCTTCAGAAGTCGTAGATGATGTTTCAGGTTGTTGCTCAGCGCTGACGATCACATGAACTTCACATTCTTCATGTCTCAGCTGCAGTCGGCGTCTCTTTACCAGCCTGTTAGTTTCTGTCCTCATTACATCCTCCGATGTGATAAAACAGCTTCTCAAGGTCTCACGTTCTCCGCTGCCTCCTCCTCCGCCATGTCGGAGAAGGAGGAGAAGCTGCTCCACTACTTTGACAGACGATAGTATATATATGTATATATATATATATACTGTATGTGTGTGTGTGTTCATGTGTCAGGTCCTGAGTAAGGAGCAGTATGCCTGTTGGCTGCAGCGCCACCTGGAGGCGGAGACGTCCATCCAGGGAAGAGAGGAGCTGCTCTTTGACTCGGCACTGCGACTGGAGACAAACCTCCAGCTTCTGGGTACTTTGATTGATTGATTTATTGATTTATTCATTTATTCATTTATTTATTTATTTGTTCATTTATTCATTTATTCATTTATTTATTTATTTGTTCATTTATTTATTTATTCATTTATTCATTTATTTATTTATTTATTTATGCAAAGGGATAATTAGGATGTTTTTTAACTAATAATCAGATTATTTAATATCAGTTTATGTGCTGCAGTATATTTAGAATATGTTCTCCTCTTTACCTCGCTGTCAGACAGCCCTTTCTGACGGGGAACTGAAGACATTATCTATTCTCTCTTCAAAGCCACCAGACTCCATTCACAAAAACAGTGATTTAACCTCTCAGAACTCAGGAGTTGTTGGTCTACCGCTGCCTCCATCGGTTAGTTTTGCCGTGTTCAGACCAAGAGTGAAGGTAATTGTCACCTAGCTTTACTCGCATGAGTTGGACCGCCAGAGAGGAGGAGGAGCTCCATAGATACCAACAACTTTTCTTTCCGCCATTTCTGCCAACTTCTAAGTTGCTTGGGATGCAAACGGTTTGATAAGAACTGCGTGGAGACCAGTGAGAGGCGATGTAGAGCTCGCTAATGTTGCATTCACACCAAGAGGGAAGCAAATTTTCACCTCGCTTTACTCGCGTGAGCTGGACCGCCGGTATCATTTGTGTTTTGTGCCGGAGAGGAGGAGGAGCTTGTCTCTATAGATACCAACAACTTCTCTTTCCTCCATCAACCGTGGAGGAAATAACCTCTGTTGCTGCTTTGTACATGTTCTTGAAGTTCCAGATGTGTCAGAAAACCAAAACGCCGTCGTGTCTGGGTTCATAACGTCACCCGGCGGCGAGCTGTATTCACACACAGTGACATCACACTGACTGTATCCAGCAGCCACACGTCTGTACTGCGGTATGAACCCAGAATAAACAGACTGTGCTGTGATTTAATATCAATAAACAGATCAAAGTGATGCTGAAATAACTACATGATGATGCTGATTAGTAAAAAGTCTGAATTCATGCTTTGCCAGGTCTGTTACCATGACGACAAGCAGACAACTGTTTTCTGAATGGAGTCTGGATGGATCAGAGCCAGGCTATGCAGCTGCGGATTATACTTTAATATTTTAAATATAATATTCCTGCTGCTGTGCTGATGTTGGAGGGTTTGTCACCGTCGTGCTCCTTCACCAACAGGAGCGACGGGCATCGAGGACCGGCTGCAGGACGGCGTGCCGGAGACCATCGAGTCTCTGCGGAGGGCCGGCCTGCAGATCTGGGTGCTGACGGGAGACAAACAGGAAACGGCCGTCAACATCGCGTACGCCTGCAAGCTGCTGGACCCCGAGGAGGAGATCCTCACGCTGAACGCTGATTCTCAGGTGAGCGGCAGAAGATTGATGGTTTCAGCCACCAGCGTGTTAGCATTCTGACGTTAGCTTTTAGCTAACGGCTCCGCTGTACAGCCTCACGGAGCCGTCATCACGCCATCACGCCATCACGCCTGTAGACTCTGAGGACCTTTTCACACCTGAAAGTCTGAACCAAGGTCTGTGTTTTTATTTGATCCGGTTAGTTCTGGTTTCACGTTGCAATGACGCGAGCGCACGCTACATGACATACCGACGTCACGTTGTCATCGCCTACGTCCTGTCATCATCACCTACGTCCCGTCGTCGTCACCTACGTCCCATCGTCATCGCCTACGTCCCGTTGTCATCACCTACGTCCCGTCGTTATCGCCTACGTCCCGTCGTTATCGCCTACGTCCCGTCGTTATCGCCTACGTCCCATCGTCATAGCCTACGTCACGTCGTCATCGCCTACGTCCCGTCGTCATCACCTACATCATGTCGCCGTCACCTACGTCCCGTTGTCGTCCCCTATCTCCTGTCGTCATCATCTACGTCCCATCATCGCCCCCGTCCGGTTGTCGTCGCCTACGTCCCGTCTTCATCGCCTACGTCCTTTCATCATCACCTACGTCCTGTCATCATCACCTACGTCCTTTCATCATCACCTACGTCCTTTCATCATCACCTACGTCCTTTCATCATCACCTACGTCCTGTCATCATCATCTACGTCCCATCATCGCCCCCGTCCTGTCATCGTCGCC
>CAKAKR010044490.1:0-12427 GCA_916700685.1 Adelosebastes latens | reverse complement strand
TCAGGTGTAATTCATACTGTGCAATATTTTCAGGTGGAATTTCATTTCATTCTCACTGTGCAATATAATTTTTCCACTTGTGCAATTTTTTAATAGTCTGTTTATTGTCAATACTGTATATACTGCTCCTATTTTTATACTTCCTTCTATTTAAATGGTTTATATTTTGTTACACTTTGTTTAGCTCTTCTTTTTTTTTTTACTGTGTTAGCTGATGCTTCTGGTTTTTTGCACTATCCCCTTTGCTGCTGTACACTGCAAATTGCCCCACTGAGGGACTAATAAAGGAATATCTTATCTTATCTTATCTTATCTTAATGAAAATATGAATAATAATTTTATTCCTATAGCAATTTTCAAGCTTCAGCACAAAGTGTTTCCAGATTAAAATATTTGTAGAATAAAAAAATAAAAAATCAGAAACCCTTGTAAGTTCCCCATCCTGTACGGCATACAAAAATGAGAGCACATAAATCAAGCAGCACTGAGCCCATAAACAGATGGAAATGCAAGTGCAGAATTAAAGAAATAAGTTCAAATAAGTAGGCTAAGTAAGATGTGGATAAGAGAAATAAGCTCATATAAAGCAGGCAGAATTTAAGTAAAGGAAATAACCACATATATCGTTTTAATGCCACTAATTTCTTTAATGCATTAATGCAACTTGTTATTGCATTTTAAAGCTAGAGTGGAGATACTGGCATCACATGAAACTAGAAAACCTGATGAATCCATCGGTACCAACCATGTCATATTAGATAGTTGAGAAGGAGGCTAAATAACGCTCCAAACTTACGTTCAATTTTGGCGAGGAAAAACTGTCATGGCCATTTCCAAAGGGGTCACAATAAACAAATAAGGCACCACACAATAGTAATATAAAGAAGAAATGTGAAGTGATGCAATAATGGAAAAAAAGAACATTGTTCTCTAAGGCCATCTTGTAAAAGTGAGTTTTAAGGAGGCACAAGTCTGCCAATCTCACTGTGAGGGGAAGGCTGCCTGAAAGCCGAGGAGCCGTAACCGAAACGGCACGATCACCCTTTATTTTCAGTCTGGTCGGATGGATTGCCGTGAAATTTTGTACAAAAATTCATTGTCCCCAGAGGATGAAGCCTACCCACACATTCTCATCCCAACTCATCACATACTGAGGCTTTGTCAGACCAGCGTTACTTTTCGGTTGCAGTAAACACGCGTTTCATGTTGTGAAAAACAACATGGTTGGTCTTAAAATTACATTTTTACAGTGAAAATGTGAGTTGATGTTGTGAACGTGGGACACGATCAATCAGCTGATTATAAAGTGAAAGTGAGAAGTAACACACAGGACACGAACAGCGGTCTCCTGGATTAAAGCCTTGTGTTTGTTGGACCCATCCATCAAACTTTTTCTTTAGCGCCTCCAGGACATTGTCATATTGGGGTTTGGTGAAATGTCTTGACACCTTTTGGATGGACTGCAATGAAATTTGGATCCCAGATGATGAATCGTGATGATTTTGGTGAATCGCTGACCTTTCATTTAGCGCCATCATCAGGTCAAAATTTGTCCAATACTTTGGTTTATTTCTACAACAGTTAAAGGGACTGTTTGTAACTTCTTACACGTATAAATCAATCCGGGTCGGTGTCCCATGCGCGCTCGCGTGTGGCTACGCTGTTCAGACTCAGACTCCAACACAAAAAACCTCTTGGTTGTATCTAGTGAAGCCCGTCTGTTAAACAGTGTTGGCCGCGGTTGGAGGACGCGGGGGAGACCGTAGCTTTGGTCTCCAGGACCGGAGTCTCTGCTGTACTCTGCTCCTCTGCTTGCCTTCACTCACACAACGCGCTCGTTCTCGCTCTTTCGCTCCACCTCACGTGCATGCGTGCACACTACACACTGCAGAAGAGTTAGTTTAGCTCTGAGAATATCTAGTGAATGTACAGTGGACGTTTGTGCAGAAATAACTGCTGCAGCTCCTCCAGACCAACAGAGGTTTCCCGTGTCTTGTGAAGTGACGGGGCTCCGCAGAGAGAAACGTTATCGTCTCCGACCAAAACTCCGGTGTCTCCCCTGTTCCCTCCGGCCGCGGTCGGGAGGCTGAGGCAGGAAAAGCCAACACTAGGATCAGCATTGATTCATGGAGAGACCTTCGTCTGGTCAGCTAACATTACTGCCAAGCAGCTGAAATATAGAGTGATATTGTGGTTTTAGCTGACGTGTGTCGCCTCACTGTGTTGAGCGATGCTCGTTCATGTCTATGTAGAGCTAGCACAAGCGCGAGCAACAGGACTCTGACTTTCATTGACTTAACGGCCACAGGTGTCGCTGTTAACAAGAGATTTCTGATTGTTAGAAATAGTCCCTTTAACTACAATACACATTATTTTATCGTCACGTACATGAAATGTGACCTCTGCATTTAACCCATTCTAAGCATTTACGAGCAGTGGGCTGCTGTGAAGCGCCCGCGGAGCAACTAGGGGCTCAGTGTCTTGCTCAAGGACACTTCGACAGGAGGAGCCGGGGATCAAACCGCCAACCTTGCGATTAAAGGTCGACCTGCTCTACCCCCTGAGCCACAGCTGCCCAAAACAGTGTTTAACAACAGTTAACAATGAGCATTACATTACATTACCATCACGCAGTTGCTAGCGTGGCTGTAGATTTGTCGTCTTGTTCCATCTACTTCCAAACATTTTGGTGTCATGATTATCCGTTAAATCATAGTTAATGACTCATCGTATCTACAGCACATTCACAGCTGTACTCCACATGTGCATCACATGTACACAGAATGAATAAAAACAGCTTTGAACACTAGAACTCAAATGAGCTTTCTCAGAAGCTAATATTCTTGCTTATCATGCATAGTGTCCAGCTCTCATCTTCTGTTAATTCTCTGTGACTAAAGTCAATATTAATATGTTAGTTTGAGTTTTATTCATTGTCTTTCAGTAGCCTACTATGAGCCCTGCAAGTGGAGTACACTTCTCAGTGCATTAACTGTGACACTCTTTGTGAAAGAAGAATTTAGCTTTAAGTAACATTAAAGTGCTAAAAAAAAGAAGAGTACAACTGGATAACTGTCTATCTTTGGTCTGCATGACTTTATTGGAATGATTCCAGGATATATATCTAACTGGAGAAATCAATTTAATCATGGATAAACCGACTACAGACAAACTTTAAATAATGGATGATGATTTAAATGCTGCTTTAACGCTTTACTGTGGTATAAATATGATATAGATTAGACTAGAAGTTATCCTGAAAATAACTGGTGCTCTTCATCTGCTACTTGTCCATTATTTTCCTATTATGGATTGTCATTTCCTTACTGTAAAATGAAAATTGGCTCTGTTTATTAGTTCAGTTCTCTTTTTTTTTGCTCTAAATCTGTAAAACATTTGACTGAATATCACTTCATGCAACCTGGTCTGATAAAACATGAAAATAAATTTGTTTTCTCCTCAAAATGAAAAGAGAAGAGTTTTGGAGGACCAGTGTGTAACACCTGGGAGGATCTATTAGTAGAAAAGGAATATAATAAGAATAAGTATTATAATAAGAATAATTTCTTTAGTTTATAATCATCTGAAAATAAGAATTGTTGTGTTTTTGTTTGAAATGAGCCGTTTATATCGACATAGGGAGTGGGTCCAAGTCCCCAGGAGGAGCACCACTTTGAAGCAAATTTTCATAGTGGCCAGACGGCGGTACTACAACTTATTGGACCCAAAAAGACTTTTCCAATAGACTTACATTGGGAAAGACACGTCTGTAACTCAGAGGATCATTTATTTTGAGGTGAATCAACGTCCCAGTATGAACACTCTAATAGTCCTTATTTAAATAATTAGGTCCTAAAAGTTGTAAAATGCACTAAGAGCTGAATCCAGTGTTATTTCTCTTCCTCCGTTCATGTGAATGAGACCCAGACCGAGGCTGGAGCGAGGGCTGGAAGGCGGTTGCATCGCCATGTTTCTACAGTAGCCCAGAACGGACAAACCAAACACTGCTAACTTTTCCTGCTTGGGCCGGTGTCGATAAAGTTACTTGCTGCCGTCGCTGTCGCTCTCTCTCTCTTGTTTCATCACTCACCTCCCACGTACAAACACACACACTCTACGCACTGGCTCTGCTCCAAATGACCTACACTACTCTTACAACAACTGGCTCTAGAGAGGGTCCTTTGCGTTTTCACGTCGGCTATCGTAGTTCTTTTACACGCTTGGCACACGGGAGATGTTTCAGTTGGTCGCAACCTGCAACCTCACTGTTACATGTAGATAGATCCTACACACTGCTCCTTTAAACGTACTATTTACAAGGTGACTTGAATAAAATCATAACTAGGGCTGTCAATCTATTAAAATATTTAATTAATCGTATGATTGTCCATAGTTAATCATGATTAATCACAAATTAATCACACATTTTTTACCTGTTCAAAATGTACCTTAAAGGGAGATGGACAATGGAAGTGGACAAATATGCTTGTTTATGCAAATGTATGTATATATTTATTATTGGAAATCATTTACCAACACAAAACAATGACAGATATTGTCCAGAAACCCTCACAGGTCATTTAGCATTAAAACTATGCTCCAATCATAACATGGCAAACTGCAGCCCAACAGGCAACAACAGCTGTCAGTGTGTCAGTGTGCTGACTTGACTATGACTTGCCCCAAACTGCATGTGATTATCATAAAGTGGGCATGTCTGTAAAGGCGAGACTCGTGGGTACCCATAGAACCCATTTACATTCACATATCTGGAGGTCAGAGGTCAGGGGACCCCTTTGGAAATGGCCATGACAGTTTTTCCTCGCCAATATTTAGCGTAAGTTTGGAGCGTTATTTAACCTCCTTCCTGACAAGCTAGTATGACATGGTTGGTACCGATGGATTCATCAGGTTTTATAGTTTCATATTATGACAGTATCTTCACTCTAGCTTTTGAGCAAGCTAAAACCTAAAAATCGCAAGTTGCGTTAATGTGTTAAAGAAATTAGTGCCGTTAAAACGAATTTGCGTTAATGGGTTATTAACTCGTTAACTTTGACAGCCCTGATAATAACACAATACTGGTGCTTTACATAGTATAGAGTAGTTTACAGAAGACTTTCAATGAGGAACAGAGGCATGGAAATGTTTCCGTCTTGTACCACATCATCCACGTTCTGAATATCTAAAATATGATCAAACAGATTTTTTCAAATATTGCTCTCTATTTTTTCAGGTCTTAACAGTACAATATTATTGTTAATATCATTGATTTAGAAAACACAATTGTATTACAATAATATTTTTCATTTTTCTGTAGGATATTTTTCTGCTGAAGGAAGATGAATGATAAGTTCAGCAGCGATTCAAATCAGTCAGGAGGAAAAAAAGAGAATTAATTTGTCAGTGCCGAGGCTATACCTTTTAATATACTGATGGGATTTCTGATGAGAAAAGGCTGCGTGGGTCGGTCCATAATGGACTCATCTGAGGGGCTCTGCCACATTTACATGTCTGCCAGTTGAGGCGGAGCTGGCTTTTTCTAATTTTACTGACATGCTTCAATTTCCCAGGCCCATCAGCACGCTCCCCACTGCCACAACAGCCCTGCGAGTCATTTCCATTTGACTTTTCTCTTATCTAGAAAAAAAAAAATCATTTTCCATCTACTAGCCGGCGGGTGTTAATGTGAAAGCAGGGTTTGAATTTTATGTGGAGAGGCCACATTTAAACATTTGACCGGCGTTTGTTCTCCTGGCTGCATATAGAAAACTGATGATAGATAGGAGACCAAATGTCACAGGAGAAATGGCTTTTGCCATGAATGTTTTATTCAGCCCCGTGTCGCGGCGATCACATTTATACAAAAGAAAATGTAAATGTTATGCAGAGCATTAAAAAAAACACTATATATTTTATGACCTTCTATAAAAGAGGGTACTTTCCATCCAAATAAGGCAGAAATGAAACACATATTTAACGGCAGTGGGAAATGGGAGTGTGAGCTTTTTTCAGGAGGCAGAGGGTGATATTCACTTAACCTGCTGGCTGAGGCGGTTCAACGGCTCTAACCTGCACAGATTTATGCCCGTCTGTCTGTCGGTGGCGGTGCCTGTCTTCCCTGCCCGCCGTTTGGATAAATAAAATGGAGGCCTGTCTGTCTGAGAGGCCCATCCATCCACAGACGGGCAGGAGTTGGGTTTTTTAAATGTTAATGTCATTCAGATTTATGGGAGGCAGATAGATGGTTGCTGAGGGTATGGCAGGCTGGATACTATTTATTTATTTATTTATTTATGTCATTGAAATGCACACAGACAAAAAGTGTTTGCCCCTGAGCCTCAGCAGCACTCTGAAGCCTGAGCTTACAAATGAACAGAAAATTGAATACAATCTCAAGATTCAAGGAGTTTTCTTCTT
This sequence comes from Adelosebastes latens, assembly GCA_916700685.1. Classification (NCBI taxonomy): domain Eukaryota; kingdom Metazoa; phylum Chordata; class Actinopteri; order Perciformes; family Sebastidae; genus Adelosebastes; species Adelosebastes latens. The sequence goes on along the minus strand of CAKAKR010044490.1, from coordinate 6,007 downwards.
CTTCTTTTTACTTTTTTTTTTACTCAGCCTGGTTGTTATCGGCTAGGAAAAAAAAAAAATCAAAGCAATATACAAGTTAATTTTATTAGCACACAAAGTGCTTTTGTCCAGTGGAGCTTGAAGAGAAAGAGAGAGCAGGAGGGTAGGAGAGTAGAAAGGCGAAGAGAGAGAGCACACTGGCATGAAAGCCAAGTGTATTAATTCTCCTCCCATTCTCCTGCTGTGTTGTGATAGACTGAGTAATATGCAGGCTCACTTTCTATGCCAAAGGCGAGACGAGGGCTCACAGGAGAGGACTCTCTGAGTCAGTCTCTCTCTCTGCCCCGCTTGCTCTCCGTCTCTTCCTTTCCAGCCCTTTAAACTCCAGCAATGTGTAACTGTTAAAAATAAAACAATCCTTTAATTTTCCCCTGAGATCCAGATTTACCCGCAACCATTCAACACAAGCCGCCTGCCTCCGCTTCTTCTGCCTCCCTCTCCCTCTCTCTCTGCATGTGTGTGAAACGGTCGATACAGTATAAATTAGGAGAACACTGAGCCCCGCTGGCCTCCGTGTGGAGTGACTGTGTATTAAATCACACTAATTGATTAGCTGAAGTTCAGAAGAGGACAACGCTGGATTGCACTCAGTCCTCAGCTGCTCTGTTCAAGTGGCTCCTGCTCGTTTCAGGTGACGACCTGAACACCTACACTCGCAATTAATCCACCGTCGATGCCTTTTATCGTAGTGTTGTAGTGCTTGTGTTTGAAGCAGAACTCCCCATGCGCAAATGTATGTACTGCTGTATCCAATATCCATACACACAAGGTTTTATTAGGTATACAAAGAGTTGCAAAAGTAAAGTTGTTGATGTTTGTTGGCACAAAGCTTGATTCATTTCAGTAAACACGTGGTTTACGTTGTGAATTCAAACAAAATCACTTGCATAGGTTTAGGCAACAAAACTGAATTCTTCTATTCACTTTCCCACTTTATTAAGATTCTGTTTATTTTTGTTAAAGGGACTGTTTGTAAGAATCAGAAATGTCTTGTTAACAGCGACACCTCCCATATTATAAAAAGTGAGATTTCATGTTTTTTTTATTATAAAGCAGGCTTCAATCCTATATAAATAATGTGAAAGTATCGAAACGCTCAATCCACAGGGAAATACACACAGCCCGTATTCAGAAACTCTGCATTTGAAACAAGCTGTCAGGATTTCTGTATATTTGTGATGTCACAAATATACAATATTTAGACCCTTTACACAGATTTAAACGTAAACATTCTAAATGTGTCCCAGTTTATTCCTGGTTGCAGTGGATGTGAATGTCATCAGCTGACAGGAAGTACACATGGACCCAAGCTGTTGCCTAGCAACGCAATTCTGTTGCAATTTTGTCGCAATTCCGTCGAAATGCGCTAAAACAGAGGGTTCAAGACAGAGGGTAAATACAGGCATATTCAGGCCGACAGTATGAGGAAAATAAAGTTTTTTTTTAACATTACAGCATGTAAACATGTTCTAGTTGAAACACAAAATACAAGTATGATCCTGAAAATGAGCACGATATGGGACCTTTAAACTACGTCACCACACTCCCGGCGCACTTTCTTGGAGCGTTCACTGTTGCCGTGGACAGGTTTACATTATAGTTAACTGAACGCCCGGTGCGCGGCATACAGGCGCTAAAGGGTGCGAGGGGGCGTGACAAAGCCTCGGTATTTGACGCCCTGAGAATGAGAGCAGGCTGGAATGGGATCATTTTACCTTGCTATGACATGTCAAAATGGCTGCTGTGAAAAGGGGTATATAACAAAGGGTTTTGTGGTTGTTATTCTTGAGCTGTATAATGCTGAGAGGTGTTGCAATATTCTGTCTATTTTATGTATTTAAATGAGGTGAACAAAATATTAAAAATGCCTCTCAATAAAATGTTGTCTTTCATACTACGTGTGTGTGTGTGTGTGTGTGTGTGTGTGTGTGTTTGGTTCACCGTTACACTTGTTTCTGAGGCAGGGAGTGAGAATGAGGAGGAGAGGATAACGACGGGATAAAAGCATGTCAGCAGGTCAGCTGGTCAGGCAGCGAGGGTTGAACAACCAAACACTGAGACGCACCCAGAAAACAGAGCGACAGATAGAGGGCAGAGACATTGGATAAAGGACAATAAACCCTACAAGAGAGAGAGAGAGAGAGAGAGAGAGAGAGAGAAGAGAAAAGGCAAAAGAATGTGAATAACAGACTGGATAGATGAGATTAAAGGTGGACATGCACTGTGCATTTCACTTTGTTCTTGGGTGTAATTTAGTTTGTCTGATTTTGCTGTCAGTAGCACCACAGATACAGGGCTGAGCTGAATGTAACGCAGCCTTGAGATGGCTAAAGAGTTGTGTCTTGAGTGTGGATGTATTATGAGAACTGCACTGTGTCTGAAATCACTCCCATGGTTACTCACTCACGATTCCCTACATATGAAACACTCAATAGTTTGCTCTATAGCGAGTAATGAATTGAGATTTCGGACGCAGATGAATCATCACTAACAGATGTAGCGTCAAATAACTGTAATTTTCACGTCCAACAAAGGCGAAGCGTGGCAGGGTTTAGAGCAGAAAGTAATAAGCACACTATGAGATGGCTTTTTTTAATTTCAGAGGGAGAATTTATGAAGGTTATGTATGGTGCATACGTAAGTGTCACACAAAGAGGACGTGACAAATAAAACAGAGAAAAGTAAATTTAGTGCTCTAGCAACTAAAGAGTGATTTCATCCACTACATTCATCCAAACCTTTTTGTATTCAGGGAAGTTTCATAGAGAGCAATGTGTTCTTTGTCAGGAACACCCCGTTCACACTCTTAGTAACATTTTCATTGACAACGCATTTCACTTGTTTTGAACCAAAATATCTGATCTTGCGATACAATATCCACACGTAGTGACCACAGCATTATTAAACCTTTTGATGGTTATGTTATGTTGGGCTGAGGTCAGGGAAACATCATGGTCTTGGTTTAATGCATACAAGTGACTTGTATCAGAAACACAATGTGATTATCAACATTTAGCAGAAACCATTCTTTTTCTTTATCTTTTTCTTACGTTAACTCAAGCACTTCTATTGCCTCAACCTAACTACAGCTGAGACTAAGGGTGCAAACTCCGGTCGCTTTGTACGGCCACCATTCACCGCATCATTCAGTGGTGGAAGAAGTACTCAGATCTTTTACTTAAAGCTAGGGTCAGTAATCTTAAGAATCTGGTAAGAGTACACTAGATTTTGAAAATTATCCAACCAAAAAACTGAGCCCAGTGTTGCCAAGTAGCCAGCAGCCCTAGCTCCAAAAGTCCCTAGAGAGAGAAAGTCAGCAAGACTGACAGTCCAACACAGTCACACGGCAGTTCATGAAATAGTCAAAAAATTTAATCTATTTGATTCGTGTACATAGACATGAATTTCACATTTTTCTTGGTGATGCTCAGCACGACTTTCAACAACGTATTTTTCATGCTTTTTCCTACGAATGACCAGCAACACGCGACGCATGTGTCAATTTCCGCTCCAGTCTTTTCAGAATAAAACTACTTAGTTAGGTCTAGGAAAAGATTGACTTGGTTCGGCTTAGGTAACAAACAACTTAGTTAGGTTTAGGAAAAGATCGCGGTTTGGGTTAAAATAACATTGGAAGTGGTGTAACTTAAGTACGGAGCTTATGTGACAAATAAATCAACTTTGACTTTCATAGGAGACATGAACGGCGGTCTCCTGGGCCAAAGTCCTGTGTTTTTTGACTCACCCATCCACCTCGACCTCCACCCTATGGAGCGTTCGCCGCTCTTTATACATCCCAGTTCACAATTACGTGGATTACATACGAATTGATTTCATGCTGACCATCACAAGAAAAATTTGAAATTCGTGTCTATGTACACAAATCAATACATTAAGTTGGAAATTACTATTTCACGAACTGCTGTGCGACTGGGCTGGACAGTCCGTCCCTTCAGGCCTCCCTCGTGAGCCACTCCCCCAGAATCATCTTTATGAACGTTTAAATCAACACTTCCTGCTTTCATTTCAAAATAAAAGCCCTCTAGCGTTTTTTCTGTGGACAGAATTCCTTAATTTGTTAACACAAGGCTTTTATTCTGAAATATGTGCCGGACAGTGTTCTAGAACATGCAGTGACTTGGAGAGCTCCATGAATGAATATAGTACGGAGTTTTAATTGTGGATTATTACTATTATTTACAAATTACCACACGTTTCTTAACCTTTCTCTGTCGAAAATAAATATAAATCACATTTATCATGAAGTTAAATGGCCATTAAAAGGCAAACTCTTTGTAGAAAGAAAGGGCTGACAGCAGCAGCAGAAACGCAGCGGACAAGCAGCTGACACGCAGCTGACATGCAGCTGGTGTGAACAACTGACGCGTGAATCACGCAGCCACCACGCCACGCAGCCGCCACGCACTCCTGATGTTCCTGGTGTGTCCGAGGCTTTATACTGACAATACCGACGAGTCATGTTACTAAAGATTGACGTGACAAAATAAGTCAAAGTTAGTTTTAGTTTCACACGGGACACGAACAGAGGTCTCCTGGTTGAAAGTCTTGTGTTTGTTTGACCCATCCACCACCCCTCTTGCCTGCCGTTAGCGGAAATCACATTATTAATACTACGTCACTGCTCCGACCATCGAATAACGCCGCGGGTGGGTTTACATTGGAGTTAGTTGAAAGCCCGGTTCATCATAAACCGTCACTAAAGGGTCGGTTTCTGATGCCGAGGGGCACTGACCAATTGGTGGTATTTGACGAGTTGATCCAGTAGCTGTTATCAGATCTGTTACCTGAGAGCCATTTGGCATTTCTTGTAGCAGCATACATCCGTGTGGTGTGGCCACCATGTTGGACTAACCTACTACCTCTCTGAGTAAACGTATCCGCAGTGTGTGTGTGTGTGTGTGTGTGTGTGTATGTGAGTGAGCCAGGTACGACAGTCTGAAACGTGTTTCATTGCTCTGTTACCTGCTGTGAAAGTTGATGGGGTTCCCCACCGAGGACGTGCAAAATGATCCTGGCAAGTGATTTGTGTGTGTGTGTGAGAGAGAGAGAAAAAGAGAGGAAGACTTCACTGTGTACTCTGACATTCTGTGTGTGTTGTGTGTGTGTGTATTACAATTATACTTGAACAGGTGAGATAGGAAGCGAGTCTGATTGAAAACCGGGCCGTGGCAGTCTCACGCTGCGGCTCTCATTTTACCTCACAACTGCTTCCAGACCCATTTGATTGTTGCTGTGTGACTCATTTCAATGTCAATTATCTAAACTCTCCTCCTTCCGTCCCTCATCTCCCCGTCGTACGGTGGCTCGCACTGCAACTTAAGAAAACATATGCAAATGATTAAGACGACAAGTAAATGGAGAAAAAACCTACAGTACTCAGAAAAAATGCTGAAATTAATAACATTTTGTGGAGGATACTAAAAACCAATGAATACACATGGACGCAGGATTTGCTGTCCTCAAACGCTCATCAGTGATGCTGGAAAATGAATGAACAACGTTTATTTTAATTTAAAGGGACTGTTTGTAACTTCTTACACATATAAATCATTGCGGGTCGGTTTCCCAACGGCGCTCGTGTGTGGCTACGCTGTTCAGACTCAGACTCCGAAACAAACTACACGGAAGCACCAAAACCACAAGTTGTATCTAGTGAAGCCCGTCTGTTAAACAGTGTTGGCCGCGGTCGGAGGACGCGGGGGAGACCGTAGCTTTGGTCTCCAGGACCGGAGTCTCTGCTGTACTCTGCTCCTCTGCTCCTCTGCCTGCTTGCCTTCACTCACACACCGCGCTCGTTCTCGCTCTTTCGCTCCACTCTCACGTGCATGCGTGCACACTACACACTGCAGAAGAGTTAGTTTAGCTCTGAGAATATCTAGTGAATGTACAGTGGACGTTTGTGCAGAAATAAATGCTGCAGCTCCTCCAGACCAACAGAGGTTTCCCG
>CAKAKR010044489.1:0-17540 GCA_916700685.1 Adelosebastes latens | reverse complement strand
CGCGTTATTACTGTTACCGGTTTGTTTAAAGTAGAAGTTTGGAGAGATGTTTCAACTTCTTCTGTTGACTCTGTTACCGTCTATGAAGGACACGGGATTGGTTTCACACAGGATTGGCGTGATCATGCGAGCCTACTGTGGATGACGTATTGCCGGTCTGATTCATACTTCAATCTTAGTTTTGTAGGGAACCACTGGCACTATATGTGAATGCATGAGTAACACTTCATACATCATCCTAATTATTGTTTTGGGAAATAATGTGCAAACTCATGATGTGGAAATGTGAAAAGTCTTTATCATCATTACACATTGTCTTTATTTGATGTTTGGTTTTGTTATAGGCCTACAGAGCTGGTTAAACATTACAATCATATCCCCCACAGGCAAACTACAGAAGGCAGAATACATACTGAGCAGTCTGATTAACAAGAGCGGGGCCACAGGTAAGTGCTAGGTTATTCTAACTGCCTTTAATGATGTATTATGATGTTTTTTTGACAAGTTAAATAAAAGGTAAATCTTCGTTTTCTTATGCAGGATGTTGGGTGTACCACTCTGAGAGTGACAGGGCTCTTGTCCAGGCTGTTAGTGTTCAAGTACGTGGGATGGTTTTGCAAAAGCTAGGTAAGATATTCATCCTGATTGAAAGAAAATAGTTCACTCTGCGTATACGTTGATGTCATGGCTGTTTTGTTCTCCGTTTCAGGCCTGTGGCTAGAGGCTGCCGAGCTAATCTGGGCCTCTCTGGTCGGCTACTACGCACTTCCTCAACCTGATAAAAAGGTCAGAGACACAACCACAATATTGCCATCACAGCTGCCATGTTATGAGCTTGCACAACATGCAAAACATGCACAAACATGCACACTGTTATAAACCTCTGCTCTGTATTTCTGTATATGTTAAAGGGCATTGGAACCTCTCTTGGCATACTGGCCAACATATTGGTGTCTATGAATGATGAGGACTTCCACACTTTTAGGACTAATCCAAATAATGATTTGGTAAGTTTATCTGATATAATGATGTTTTTTAAGGGGATAAAATATGTTTAAATATGCAAATGAGGTATTCGCTTATTAAATATGTGCTAATTTGCATACATTTCCAGAAAAGAAATCTGAATATTGGATAAAGCCAGGTTCAAAATTATTATTTCATTTTGTTGACATATTAGAGTCAAAGGTTTTTACTGAGGGTATTTTGGATATCTCTTTTTATCATTTCATCATCCTTTTTTTACCATTAATCAGAAAATACTGTCAACAGCCATGTCATGACTTATAAATCAGGCTATGAATGATATATGAACAAAACCCCTCGGTAAAAACCTGCAGAATATAGATAGAAATAAAACTGGAAAGTTTGATTTATGTTTCTGCTACTGACGTGGAGATTTCTGGCTCAGAGTGAGAAAAAACTCATCATCCTTTTAAAGATATGTATTGTAAAATTCCATACATTTAGCAAGACACTACAAATGAATAGGGTAAAACATTTTAACTAATAGATATCACAATGAGACATCCCCAGTTGATTACTTTTATTAAGACAAATATTTTTTGTATTACAATCTTTTATTTTATTTTATATTTGAATATGCAAATGAGGCATTATCTAATGCTAACTTTTGGTGAATTTAAGAGAAATCTGCAGACACAAATAGACAAAGTAGTAAAATAAACACCTAAATGTGTATTTTGGATGTTTTCTTTCCACTAGTCTGAAAGAAGACATGTTATGGAAGCAAAATAGCCCAATATATCAAAATTGACCAGTGCATAAAAAACAATGTTTGTGCCTGGGATGTCTCTCCTTAATTTCGTTGGCTTTGTATAATATCTTGTCTACATCTGTCTGATTGTTTGGAGCAGTCTTTACTTGGGGACATGAGTCATCGTCTTCTTTCAGCAGCCCAGGCAGCTAAGATGGCGGTGGTATACAGCCAGTACACTTCACTCTATGTGTTGACCAATGTGGTAAGTTGTTCCACAACAGCTCACTGTTACCTGACATAAATCATGGATTCTCAAAAATCTGACACTTCTGAAGAGGTTAAATCTTACTTATTGCTGCTTTAATTCTTCCTCTTCTTCTCTCTGACCATCTTTAGGCAACTCAAGGGACCTGCCTGTTATCGTACAGTTTCTCAGTGGAGTGCCCTGCCTCTCAAAGGCAGTCTTTCCTCCTGCAGGCCAGAGAGGCATTTGCAATCGGCCTGCTCACCAAAGCAGAGGGCGAGCTGGTCACCAGCAAGCAGGAGCTTCACACCTTCCTGAAGGCTGCCTATTCTCTCAACGTCACTCACAAATGGCTCGGCACTCCTCGGGAGGTTGTGGCGCAGGCAACTCAAGCTTGCCAAAAAGCTTTAGCACATTTCTATGATTACTGCAATGCAGATACTCAAGACAAAGACGGCCTCTGTGCTGAAATCATGCAACTGGTCGCTCAAGTCAAACTTCTGTTGCGAGTGGAGCCTTTCCTTAATTCAGACAAGGGGTCTTTCATCCCTGACAGCTACAGAAACGTCAAAGACGCATCGGTAAATTTCACTCTGGAGGGTTTCGCCAAGGTGATGCAGAGATTCAAAAAGTATCATGCGTCACTGTGCGAGACAACCAGCACAAACTGTAAGGGCACCAAAGACGAGATAGATGGGGCGTGTTCTGGCGGGATATGTATTACTGCACTGGGGACGACCATTTGTACACTGAACACAGATTGTAGCACTGAAGCCTGCAAAGTGTCAGAGCCACAACAGAGAGGTTCAGATTCATCTGCTGTGCACCCACCTCAAAACCCTGACCAGTGTCCCACACTAGAAAGCACTGATAACCTTGGATCTTCATGGCAGAACTTCTCCCTGAGCAGTTCAGGGTCTCCAAGGCCCAGCGGCTTCACAGGAAGTAGTGCCGTTGAACGTGAAGCAAATGCACGTAATCAGAGCTGTCTGACCACTGAGGTTAATGATGATAGGTCAGACAGCATGCTACAACCTGCTGATGAAAACAAGAAGCAAGACTTCCAGAGTCGTAACTGTGGTGTCAGTTCCCAAACAGTCCTGAGATCTGCAGTACCTGCCACTTCCTCCTCATATTCGAGCGGTGATTCAGAGAAGTTTGAAGTGATACAAGCTGGAATAGAGACGCAGGGCACCGATGAGGCTCGGATGACCGACGTTGGCGTGGCGCTGAAACCGTCGGCAGCCGAGGGAGCAGCGCTATCCTTATCCCAGCTGGCTCTCAGGACAACCTCCAGCTCGCTCGGTGACAGTTTCGGTTCCCAGTCGTCGTGGGAGAAAATTTCAGCCGACCTGATCTCCGCCACAAACGGGAAACCTCAGCCAAGCAGCCTGTCAAAAGCAGGAAGCAGCAAGTCACCAGAGTCTGATGGGAGCTTCTTCCTCTTGGAAACCGTCTATTCTGAAACCAGTGATTCAGCTCATGATCCCACACACAAAAACCACACATCTGGGGTGGAGTTCAGACCTCCGGAGAGCCTTAATATTGACCCAAATGTGGACCCGGAAGTTGACTCAGTATCTGTAAAACCTACCAAGAACTCTTCAGCAACCCCACACCCAAACCTGTCCCAGTTTGTCCCAGAACAGTGTGCCTCCACTGAAACCTCCCCAGGGAGTTCATTTGAGATGCTGGAGGAGCATCAAAGTGGACACCCACACAGTGAAGTTACCTCTTCAGAAAAAGTAAATGTCCCTCAGATGAAGAACCCCTTGTGCTACAGCTGCCTCAAGCACAGCATTGTAGCTGGTGTTGTCCCCGAGAGTCAGTATTTGTTGTCCCAGCAGGATTACCAAGCCCTACTGGCTGGGGTTTGCCATGAATGTCTGCTGAAGAGACTTCAGAGTGACAAGACAAAATTCAAACTCAAAGACCACAGAGCTGCCTACAGTAAGTTTGAATTCCAATTGTTGTTTAAATTTGTCTATATCATCAGTACATCTCTTTGGCCCCGTTAGCAGTGTGGCTCTAGGGATGGCAGTGTCGGTCTGTCCAGACTGATATATCTCAACAACTAATGCATGGATTGCCATGAATTGTAATCACAGACTGTATATAATAAGTGGACGTAGTCACTGTGATGTCACCCATTGGTTTGAGGAATACAGTTTTGAAGCCTAGCGTTCAGTATTTTGGCTGTCCCCATCTTGGTTTCTGGCCGTTGCCATTTTTTTTTTTTGCAACCAGAAGTGAGACGACAGGGTGGAGCCCAACCAAACACTGAAGACTAATGTCTACCTTGTAATTGACAGGTCGCTACCACGGCGTTGTCCAGTCTGCGAGTTATCCGTGTTTTTTGTCTTAGAACTTTAACCCTTTCACATTTTGGTCACCTAAAAATGTCTTATTCAGCATTCAGTTGTACTTAGCTCCGCCCTCTCGTGTCACTTCTGGTTGCAAAAAACAAGACGGTGACGACCAAAAGGGCGCACTCAAGGCTTCAAAATGTCAGTCCTCAAACCAATGGGTGACGTCACGGTGACTACGTCCTTCTACAGTATGTACTTCTTATATATAGTCTATGATTGCAACTGTCTGCTAATCTCTTTTAGGTGCTCTTCATTTAAAGTTCTCCAAAGCCACAGGACTGTGGACAGCCAGGGAGACCTGTGTTTACATCGGGGAGTCGATGGAGAAGGAGGGCAAGCAGAGGATGGCAATATGGGTGCAGTTCTTACACCAGGAGGAACGGTTAAGCAGGTATGCAGCTGCACGTTGTAGGCACAATTTGAACACAAATGGCTTTAAGTCTCACTTCATCTGTGTATTTATGTCCGTGTAGTTACGTGGGGAAAGATTACTTGAAGCCAAAGGAGATCCAGTTTCACCTGAAAGATGTGGAGAGACAGATGACAGCCCAGTACTATGTGACTGAATTCAACAAGAGTCTTTACGACAAGGAAGTGATGGCTCAGATCTTCTTCATTCCCTCGGAGGCACTATTGGTGAGGCCAAACATAAAAATAAATGCATAAAGGTTTACTTCATTTAGGGAGAGAAGATTTATCAGTTGCTGCATTAGAATTAAAGTCCCTTCATTCATAAATACCACTTTAATAGGACCCCCTACACAAATACATAACTCCAGACGCAGCAGAGTGCCGAATAGCCTGCAGCAGCCTTGGAGCAGTGTTGGTTGAAATTCAAAATGTAATACCCCAGTCCACCCTCCAGTTGTCAATTTACAGCTAAAAATGTACTCTCAAGACAGTAGTAGAGCCAGTACTTTGTTAGTTATCATTCTAGAATGTACTATGAGCTGTTAAAAGGGGAAAACAGGAAATGATGATAAATAATAGTTAATAATTGCTCAGTGGGTGAGTTCTCTTAATGGTCTTAGCACTTCCCTGACACACACAAAAACAGAACTTGTATTCTGGATTAAATGTACCATTTTGGCCTAAATACCTCTTGTGCAACGCTTCCACTTTGAGTAGACAGAACACTCAACACCACATGTAATTTACCTGTAGAGACACAATAAAGCCGTTGGATTACAGAAGAAAATTATACTGCACAGCCATGTTAAAGACGGGCTTTAAAGGCACAATTAGTAACATTCAGCCACTAGATGTTGCATTCTCCCTCCCCGGTTTCATTGCATTTACTTCACAACAAGTCGTTGCCAGGCACTTACCGTCAATCTCAGACATTTATCCGTTTTATCCACACTAACTGACGACCCAGAGAAGTGTCATTTTACTATTGGCTCCCAAGCCTTGCTAGAAGTGGGAACCAAATGTCAGATATCTTCCACAGAGATAAACAAAACATTCATTTTGGACCTGCAAAGATTTTTTAAATTATTAATTCACAATGTATATAATTCACTTTTTTTTTTTTCAGGAAAAGCCATACTTTTATTCGGCACCTTTCCAAAGTTTAATGTATTGTTTTTTTTAAATATTCGTCTACATCAAAATGTTATCAATAAGAACGTTAAATATTTCCTAATTTGTTTTCTGTACTTGTGAATAGATTCTGAATGGAAACGAGATTGCAGGCTGCGTAACAGTGGAGCCCTACATGCTTGGAGACTTTGTTAAACTGACCAACAACACTGGAAAGAAGGAAGAGAAGTTCCAGGCTACAGAATATGGCCTTGCCTTTGGACACTTTACCTACCTGCTCTCTGACCGCCAGGAAGTTGTTGTAGACCTGCAAGGTGTGTCATCCACAGACCTATGGTGTATTCTTGTCATATGGGAAAGTTATACATATGTATATATATAAAGGTTTGTTCTTAACGCATCACCCTCCTTCCTTTTTTCACAGGGTGGGTGACAGCCAATGGCAAAGGGCTGACCTACCTCACTGACCCCCAGATTCACTCCACCAAGACCCCCAAAGGTCCCTCCAACTTTGCTGCCAGAGGCCTCAGGTGCTTCCTGGACGAGCAGCATGGGCCAGAGTGCAATGGCATTTGCCAGCTGCTCAAACTACGTCCATTGGTCAGACAGCCACATGTTCTGCCTTAGAATCTTTGAGGAGTTGCCGATGTGGAGCGTTTGTGTCCCCAGTTAAAGCAGCAGTGGGTAGAAATGGAGCAAATATGATTAGAAAAAAGTTATTTTTATAAAACGGTCGCTATATTCTGACAGTAGTGTATGAGACAGGTAATCTGAAAGAAATCATGTGCCTCTGTGTCCTCCGGTGTCCTCCGGTGTCCTCCGGTGTCCTCCGGTGTCCTCCGGTGCTCCTAATGGCATCTGCAGGATTTCACAGGCCGGAGGAAAACAACCAATCAGAGCTGATCTGGAGTCTGCTGTCAAGCTTCTATGAGTGCCACGAGTCAATCACTCGTGAACTCCGATCAAACGGCTGATCAAATATGAATTCATATTCTATTACTGTAATGACTATTTCTCTCCTCAAATCATCAAAACATCTTGTAGTGCACTGTTTAGCTGCAAAATGAGAAAGTTTGTGATCCGGCAGCCATGTTAAGATCTATTGAGGAAATACCAAGCACCGCCCACCAGCCGGAGCACAGCCAATAGGAACGCTCTCTCTCTCTCTGAAATGACCTGTGATTGGTCAAAGTCTTCTATCACAGGTTAGTTTTTTTAAAGCCTGAAAACAGAGCCATGAGGAGGTGCAGAAGTCTAGTTATCTCTCAGAACACTTGAATTACAATATGCTGAAAGGTTATTGTGGAATGTTTGCCCAATGATGCCAAAAACTTGTTTGGCATAATATTCGTAGGTTAAATCTAAAATGTAAAAAATAGCGTCCCATATAACATCCTCATACTGCATAATGTGTGTGTGTGTGTCACTTCAGTTGGAAGTTGACCTATGAAGAAGCCTATGAACTTCCTCTCAGTCTACACCTGAGAGGAAGTTCATAGGCTACACCAAGTCTAGTTATCTCTCAGAACACTTTAATTACAATATGCTGAAAGGTTATTATGGAATTTTTGCCCAATGATGCCAAAAACTTGTTGCCTACTGAAGCTTTAAAGGCAGAATGAGTCAGATTTGTCGATTGTGGTTTGTAAAGGCCCAGACACACCAACCCGACATCAACGAACTTCGCGTTTTCTTACGTCCCCTCTGTCTTGGCCTAAAATTTGCACTCAAACACACTGCAAAGACTAATAACTCTCCCTTTCAGCAGGTTGTGGTAGTCTGTATTTGTCATTCAAAAAAGGGAAACCGTTGTTATGATACGTACATGAAACAAAGCGGCGTTGGTTGACCATTTTCACACCACTCTCACTCACCACTTAGCTTCATTCCAGATGTCGCTGTGAAAATATCTGTGTATTGGAATGGTCAGATGAGATGAAGATGAAAAATGAAAAGAGCCTTCTGTGTTTTTCCTCTTGATTTTACTCGTTAGCTTGCTTTCCTCACGTCCATTTCTCTTCTCGTGCACTGATTCGTTTCAGCTGAACAGCCAATCAGAGTGCTTTCTTTCATCGACGAGCGCCTTTGCCGATTCAACATGCTGAATTGGCCCGGAAAAACTAGGCCGACAGACACTCACCGACAGCCCCAAACTGACGTGTTTTTTGTAATCAATCACTGTCTCTTCACCGTGTGACTGGATTGCTGTCTAACTGGTTTGACAGTGCAGGTATGACATGTGACATGACTGACTTACATAATCTTTAGTGTGAAGCTCGTGCTTCATGAAAAGTTTCCATCATCAGCACTGTGGAGATCTGATCTTACATCGTCCCTGTTCACACCCTCACGTTGGCTATTCAGCTTTGTTGCAAAATCAACATTTCAAATAAAATGTAATATATATAATACATAGTTGTGGGATTTTTTTCAACTGCAGATAGACAATAACCTTGTAGACAACATGAGTAGTGACTTTCAAAATGTATGTAAGCAGGTTACAAATGGATAAGATGTATTATTTGAACTTAATGGAGGGGGTGTGATTGAATACACAGCCTCAATATGAATACTGTAGTTCAGCCAGTCAGGTGACCGTTGTACACCGTTAAGGTCAGCCAATCTTTTTAATGTTTATTTGTCACTGACAAACATTTGTTCAAAATTTTCCGATTATATAACTATATATTATGATAACAAAGTATTGTTCTTCTGCTCTTTTCTCCTTCAAACCTATCACGCTGGTGCATGAGTCAGAGAACGCTCAGATTAATGCAGCCAGTGTTGATAATAATGAAGGAGAAAATGTTATACATGCAGTAAAACTGCATGATTGACCTCAACTTTTACTGTGTAAAAGTAAAATGCAAGTGTAAATATTGAATCAAATAGGACAAAAAAAACATTGTGAATATATAAAGTAATGTTAAATAATGTATGTACTTGATGGAGTAATGTCAGCAGTTCACACACCTCCACATCATATGACAGTGATGTCATTCATGGAGCAATAAGCACACGTGAGCTTCCTCTCCATTCAGCAAAAATCCAGTTCTGGGTTTATTAGCCCCCAATCTTTTGTAACACAAACAACATTCTTTACCCCTGACCCACTGTGCACAGACACTCTACATGCACTTACTGAAAACCTATCTGCATATTTCATTGTATTTTTGAGCTCAGCAAAATAGACTGTATTATGTATTTTAGGTAAATATGTTTAAACATTTGTATAGATATGATATTCCTTAACAATTCTACACACAATCTTGTGTACAGTTTCCCCTCCATGAAAAACATTAACCACATAAAGTAGAACAGACGTCATTTATAGGGAGAGTTACTGCTCTTACAGCCTTTTATCTTGATGTGACAGCAGCTTTTCACCTAGGTGATTGGCTTTCATAGGGTTGAAAATAAACCCTGGAGGCAGGACTTCCCCCCCCCCCTGAGCCTCAGTGTCTGTATTTATAAGGAAGTAACTCGAGCACCAGAGTGTTTGTTGGTTGCCTCTCAACAGGAGTGTTGAATCCAAAATGATGAGACTCTTGGTGGTATTAACGTGCTTTCTGGTAGGCTGCCTGGCTCAGACGCCTCGTCCATGCTGTAAGTTAAATACATTTCTCAGTTTATTATTATATTCTTATGCATGCTTTGTCAATACTCAAGAATACTGTCTTGTCAATGTTTTCCATTGCTGACTTACACTGTGATCAGGCTTATTTAATGCTGTGTCAAATTGTGTGCTTTTGTTAAATAATGCATTGTTATTTAATTTCATCTTCTTCAGCAAGTCCTCCTCTTATGACCGGAGCCTTCACTGTGGTGAGTGTTACATGAGCATTATAAAGCAGCACCTGACCTGAGCATGATGACTAAGCACATTTACAATATGTGAAAGAGAGAGATGTAAACTAACTCACATGATGATGATTTCTCCAGACCACACAGAATGAAAAGCTGTGGGTTTACTCCAAATACCTGTACGATGCAATGGGAAAACGGATGCGGCTCATGGAGCTGGGCTCCTACGAGAACAAGTCATTCACCTATGATGCTCTTCTGCTCTACAGAGAGGTGACCAAAGCAATGACATGAACATGCCAAATATTTATTTTAGAGTGCAGTCGCTCCAGATCAGAAATGAAAAGTACAAGGAAAATCATTTTATTGAAGTAGAAGCACAGAGATCCGCCTCGAAAGACTGCTCCAGCTGGAGTGTGCTTAAAGTCTCTACTCAATGTCTAATATTTGAACAAGCTCAGGAGTATAAATTCAAATTCTGATTCAGATTATTGTTTTTAATTTCAATGAAAAGTTGTCTTTATTATGGGTTCAACAGAAAAGGATCCACACAAAAAGACAACATCTCAGAAATACAACACATAGGACACCAAATGGTATGGAAGCCCTTAGCTAACTTTATTAAAATGATAGTAAACTTGAAACTGTAATTCCACAATAGCGTTTTAATTTTCCACATATGTACGTGTTATTTGAGTAAAAAAATAAAATGAAAATGCAATAATCCAATTTGCATTTTCATTTCAAACGCACGTCAAATTGTAAATGTGGAAATTTACCTTTCTATAGAGAGGCAAAGTCCCTCCCCTTCCGGTGGACCAAATGGGACCTTATTTTTGATAAAATATGAACGGTAGTCAACGGCGAGAGACAAATAATTGTTCGATCACATTTGAATTTAAAACATAATTTAGCAAGTCAAGAAAGTCGCAGTTTGTCATAGTATCATTTAGTTTTGTGTCAAACCGCTCAGTGAAAAACATCTCAAATGCAAATTTAATTATTGCATTTTTATTTAAATTTGTACTCAAATAACACAAACATATGTGGAAAATTACAATGCTATTGTGGAATTACATTTTAATTTTCAAGTTTATATTATCATTGTAATGAAGTCCTTTATGGGCTTCCATATACTAAGAGTTGCTGTTCAGAGGAGCAGTGAGTCTTAAATTGTTATGGGAGTATAAAGTTTATATGGACCTTGCAAATGATTGACAGGAGGACCATAAATCTTTAATGTTCATGTGTTAGAGTTCACAATAACCACATTTATCTGTCTGGGTCAAAATATATAACATAAATCCAAGTGTGTATGTACAGATTTAAGTGCATAAAGAGTCAATGTTACATGACATTTGCAGATTTTAGAGATATTGTAATATTTAATTTCAACTTGTTTTACAGTAATTGAACAGTGCTTTATTAAAACCTCACTTTTTCTTTTTTTTGTGCATAAATGTACATGCAAAATCATAAGTGAGATGAGGCGGCACAACCAGAGAAGCAGGTTTGCAAGCATAACATACGATTAGACAAAAGAATCACAGACAGTCATGTGCTACAGTACACCACATGACTGTCAATACCTGGTCCCTCCCTCTCACTCTGAATGGATTAGATAACATATACACAGGAAGTTATAATAGGAACAATAGTCATCCTCATCCCACAACTTTCATCCATCAGGCTGCCATGTATGAGATTAACGAACATGACCGCACGTGCACGAAAAAGCCTCTGAAGACAGACTTCCACCCGATGGAAATCCCAAAAGATGCGTCTCTGCTGGGCCAGGTTGTTCTGGGCAGCTCGTCTGGACCTGGAGAAGGACTCCTGGTCAACACTTGGGCGGGAGATATGCCCGACAAATCAGGTTAGAGAGCATATACAGTAATGGTTGCCTCAACTGTCTATTTATCCATCCCAGTATATTAATACATTCATTTTCATCTCTGACCTTACAGGGAAGTACATGAGCACAGTCACTGAATTCGGTTGCATTCCTGTCACCACTATGTACGACACTGACAAGTATGGATGGGTGATGACAAGGTTAGTTTAACGCTGTAAAAATCACTCTGTAGGGCAGAAAGGACAGTGTGCCACTTCACAAATATTTGCATCCGGCCAATTGATCGTTATGTCACCATCTTTCTGTTTTCCAGCCTCTTCAACAACGTCAAAGGGATTGAGGACCCCGGTCTGCTCAACCCTCCAGACTTCTGCACGGGAGCAGAGATGAAGGCTGACAGTGAAGAGGAGCCAGCAGACTTCCTCAGCTTGTTCCTTAAAAAGCATTGAGGGCCTCAAATGGAGGCAAACAAGTGGAGCTACTGAATCAGAGCTTTGTTATGTGGTATACATCACATTAACTCCTGCTAAGAACGTGTGTAATTTCAAGCATCTTGAGCATCTCAGAAAAATATTCTGCAGGATTTGACATTTTCAACATTTCTTTTAAATCATATTTCTGTCTAGAACTTAAAGCTGCACTGAATGAATGTTTTCGTACTGACAATGGATTAAAAAAAACTCCCTCTTTCTAACATATGCTGATGTATGACCACTTGTATTTTTTTGTATCAATACTAATATGAGAATAAAAAAACAAATGCATATATTTCTACTTGTCTCTGTGTGTAATGACAACTTGCAATATACAGCACTGTGATATTAGGGCAAAAGTGATGCATGACTGGAAGTTAAGGGCTTAGTGATAACACTTTTATGTAGAAGAATATAAAAAAAAAAAAAAAAAAGCCTTTAGAAAAGGTGCCAAATAAAGGTTTGGCTTTTCCTAAAAAGAAATTCTTATGATTGTGAATTAATCATTCAAAGGTTTAGTACCTCTAAATCTGAGGCCATGGTTCTCAGCAGGAAACCGATGGAGTGCCTACTCCGGGTAGGGAATGAGTCCTTACCCCAAGTGAAGGAGTTCAAGTACCTCGGGGTCTTGCTCGCGAGTGAGGGGACTATGGAACGTGAGATTGGTCGGAGAATCGGAGCAGCGGCGGCGGTATTGCATTCGCTTTACCGCACCGTTGTGACGAAAAGAGAGCTGAGCCGTAAGGCAAAGCTCTCGATCTACTGGTCAATCTTCATTCCTACTCTCAGCTATGGTCATGAGGGCTGGGTCATGACCGAAAGAACGAGATCGCGGGTACAAGCATCCGAAATGGGTTTCCTCAGGAGGGTGGCTGGCGTCTCCCTTAGAGATAGGGTGAGAAGCTCAGTCATCCGTGAGGGACTCGGAGTAGAGCCGCTGCTCCTTTGCGTCGAAAGGAGCCAGTTGAGGTGGTTCGGGCATCTAGTACGGATGCCCCCTGGGCGCCTCCCTTGGGAGGTGTTCCAGGCACGACCAGCTGGGAGGAGACCACGGGGAAGACCCAGGACTAGATGGAGAGATTATATCTCCACTCTGGCCTGGGAACGCCTCGGGATCCCCCAGTCAGAGCTGGTTAATGTGGCCCGGGAAAGGGAAGTTTGGGGTCCCCTGCTGGAGCTGTTGCCCCCGCGACCCGATCCCGGATAAGCGGTTGAAGATGGATGGATGGAGGTTTTGGCGGGTCCAAAATGAATGTTTTGTTTATCTCTATGGAAGATATCTAACATTTTGGTTCTGGTATAACGGTGTTGGTTTCACGTGGTATCTCTGGGTCGTCAGTTAGTGTGGAAAAAAAACAGGGATAAATGTCTGAGATTGACGGTAAGTGCCTGGCAACAACTTGTTGTGAAGTAAATGCAATGGATTACTAATGGGGTCTGTTTAATCTGGACAGGAGGACTCAAAGAAAGCCTGGCAGTGGAGGCAGACTGGGAGCCTCAGCAGCTTATTTATAAGGAAGAGAGCACTCTGAAGCAGCAGGATATTCACATCTCTCATATTCACATCTCTGTGCATCTCAGCCATGCAGTGAGTATAACAACAGATGTTGAGTTCATTTGTTTATCTAGTTTTCCTCTGAATGATGATGACACATGCTGATTGTGCTGTTCTGTTTTTTGCTTCAGCAGTTATGAGGAAATATCATGACTGCGTTGCAAGCTGTGATGTAAATGCTCCATTTATAATAAAACACTTGTTTCATTTTAACAGCTTCCCAACCACTGCTGACTGGGACCCTCGGTGTGGTAAGTTTTTTATCTCCTTACACATGTAATTATGCACCAAACTTCCTGACAATATGTTAGAAAAGATTTTATTCTCCAGCTCATCCCTCCACCTTTCTGTGAGGAAAAGGTTGATGATGGTTCAGTGAACTTCTTCAGCTTGTTTTAAAATAGAATATTTGCAGAAATGGAGTTCACTGTGATGATGACTGCTGTATATGACTCTTTGCACTGTATTATTTCTCTCTTTTTTAGCAGCAGTCATCGCTGTAGTAGCATAAGTGAGCAAGTTTCTGCAAAATTCCTGATTTTGTTCTCTAACATGTAGCCTCCAAACATTATAAGTAAGTAAGTATAAGACTCAGCCACAAATCAAAGGTTATAGCCTCTTCTTTAATTGAATTAAACATTGTATTTTGTTGAACATTTCCATCTCTAGTAGTATTAAATAAAAAAATCAAAGTGAAAAAGACAAAATTCAGCATCCTTATCCTTAAGCTGTGTGTTCTACCAACACCTGCTAGTTTACAAATAGCTATTCTAGCATTAGAGCGACCACAAAGTTTTCACGTTGGAGACAACTGAAAAAAAAGCAAAACAAAAAGGAACAGGAACAAAGTGAAATATGCAGGATCTGCAACAGGCATTTACTTGTTCAATTAATCAATTAATGTATGTATATACAGTATATATCCCACAATTCCTAGACAAAGTTTTTAAAGGCAATATACTCGTGCAAACACAAGAGGGCAATGTTGCACTTTAATTCCCTCACAGGTACTTTGGGAGCTCAGTTTACCTGCAATTTCAAATATGGTATGTGTTCATACAGTCATTCATCATTCAAAAAGATACAATAACAAGGTGATGACCATGTATATGGATATTTTTGTCATTCAGGAAAACACTTTACTTATGATAAAAGTTTCTGCAACATGACTACCTGCATCACACGCATTTTTAAGTATGTGAGCGTATGTGTCATCAATTTATAGGCTTCATCGTTAATTAAATATAGATTATAGAAAATGGTCAGTGGTTAAAAATGATGTATATGTTGCATTCAGGAGAAGATTAAGTTCATTTAAATATTTCACACAGCAGGCTGTTAAAATGCAAAAGCCTTTTATGGCAGTCTACAGGATGTGTTCAACCTATTAGCGGATAGAGAATCACCATTCACCAGATAAACAGAAGTAAACTTCACTTCAATTTCAGAGCTCGGCATTTTTTACTAGTTTCTTCTTTGAAGGTTTTCCCTCCTTGTGGAAGACTTTCCCATCGGGCTGCTCTCTCCACTTCAGGGTGACTCCACTCACTCCTTTCTCCTTCAGGCTGGCCTGGAGCTGCATGGGAAACACAAATGGTAGCCGTTTTGAAACATCAATCTACATTGTTTGTCGGAAGCTAGCTTTCTTTTGGCCAGCTATCTACAGGGACACAAGAAGAGAGGACACATCCAAACAAAAACAAGGGAAGATTAGGGCTGTCAAAGTTAACGCAATAATAACGCATTTCTTTAACGCAATCGATCTTTCGGAGGTTGTAGCAGGCTCAGTTTTAAAGATACTGCCATCATATAAAACTAAAAAACCTAAGGAATCCATCGGTACCAACCATGTCATACTAGCTTATCACGAAGGAGGCTAAATAACGCTCCAAACTTACGCTAACTTTTGGCGAGGAAATTCTGTCAGGGCCATTTCCAAAGGTGTCCCTTGACCTCTGACCTCCAGATATGTGAATGAAAATGGGTTCTATGGGTACCCACGAGTCTCCCCTTTACAGACATGCCCACTTTATGATAATCACATGCAGTTTGGGGCAAGTCATAGTCAAGTCAGCACACTGACACACTGACAGCTGTTGTTGCCTGTTGGGCTGTAGTTTGCCATGTTATGATTTGAGCATATTTTTTAATGCTAAATGCAGTACCTGTGAGGGTTTATGGACTACATTTTTCATTGTTTTGTGTTGTTAATTGATTTCCAATAATAAATATATACATACATTTGCATAAAGCAGCATATTTGCCCACCCCCATGTTGATAAGAGTATTAAATACATGACAAATCTCCCTTTAAGGTTCATTTTGAACAGATAAAAAATGTACAATTCATTTGCAATTAATCGCGATTAACTGGATAATCATGTGATTAATCCCGATTAAATATTTTAATTGATTGACAGCCCTAATCTATATATATATTTTTAATTAAAGTGTGGATTTTAGAGACTTGCCTTTTTCAGGATGTCTGCTTTCACAGCATCATCATTCAGATCCAAAGAGGCGTCCTCCGGCTTTATCCTCAGCTTTACTACCTGCCTCATCACTGGTGCTTTGACACAGAGAGAAAAAAAAAAAACTTGGAATTACCTTTGTGACGCCAAACTCACAAATAAATTGAATTCATACACGTTTGAGTAACATTCTGATGTCATCTCTCTCTTTACACTGGAGGACAGTAAACCACTCACGAGGTGGAGGGACGCTGTAGCAGACAAATGGTCTCAATGTAGTCTCACAGGGCCGTATCTTCCACTTTCCTGATGCCATATCTACAAGACCACATATGACGCTCATCGAGCCAATTACGTTCCCACCTGAGGCCCAGTCGCTGACTGTGAAGCTGCTCCCATCAGACCAGTACATGTGAGGATCTCTGAACAAACCTATCCATGCCCATTCTCCACTCGGCACCAAGCTCCAGATCTCCTCGTTCTCGGTGTCGTTCCTCGCAGTGGCCAGGTCTTTGAAGTTCTCTCTGCAGTACGTCTGAGCACTGTGCCAATTCATTTTTTCACTCACCAGAACAAATTCAGGATCCAGCTGTGTTCCTGCAGTTTGGAGAAAAAAGTCCCACATATTGAATTTCAAAATAATCTTTTCCAAGATTAAAATATGCCTTGATACTGTATATCCTTACCATTGTTACAGATAAATACATAGTTCAACGTGCAATCATCATCCCACCACCCTCTAGTGTGTCCAATGTTCACGCAGTACTGATGATATGAGTAAAAGTCTGGTTCATCGTCACTCTTGGTTTCCCAGTTCCTATATTCAGCTCCGATCCCATTGTAGCCGTCTGACCACCTCCAGTCGATTCTAGTATACGCGCCGATCCACACCTCAAAGTTGTAGCCAGAAGATAAAACTGTGCTGATGAGTTGGTTCATATCTGAAGACTTTGCGATGGTGGCCAGGTCCGTGTATGTCGCTCTGCAGTAAGTCTGCGCTTCAGTCCAAGTCTTTTGTTCAGCAACATAGTGGTACTGAAGGAGAAGGCTTGTGGAGATGTTCCAGCCTGTGAGGAGAACATGTGTTTGTCACATCTTTTAACCATGTAAAGTGGCTCAAACTCTGTTTTGGTTTTGTAGTAAATCCTCCTTCCTGCACAGTTCCTAGGGGGGCGGGACTTAGCCTCAACCTCTCAGGCCACACCTGAACTGATAAGAGGCCTTGATTAGGCCCTGCTCCCTTTGTTTGCTGCAGCACGTTGGGCTGCATGGGATATTCACTGTGATATCTTCTCCAGTTGACAGCACACCAGATGCACTATTTAAGTAAGTTATGAATATTTTCTATGACCTTTTTTTTTCGACATACTGTACTATGACTTTTTTTCGACATACCATACTATGACTTTTTTAAAGAAAAATCCGTCATACCATACTATGACTTCTTTTATTTTTTTGACTTAATATATTATGGCTTTTTTTCAACATACTATACTATGACTTTTTT
>CAKAKR010044487.1:0-10321 GCA_916700685.1 Adelosebastes latens | reverse complement strand
CAATTCAATTCAATTTATTTTTGTATAGCGTCAAATCACAACAGAAGTTATCTCAAGACGCTTTATATATAGAGCAGGTCTATGACCGTACACCATAGTTTAGAGACCCAACAGGATCCACCAAGCGCGCTGTGGCCAGGAAAAACTCCCCGATTACTGGGAAGAAACCTGGAGCAGAACCGGGCGCAGGGCGGGCGGCCATCTGCCGAGACCGGCTGGGGGGATAGATAGATAGATAGAGAGAGAGATAGAGAGAGAGATAGAGAGAGAGAGAGAGATAGAGAGAGGGAAGCAGCCACAATAATAGCCTAGTAGCTGTAATAGCTAATACAAGTAGGACTGATAACACAAAACCAATAGTGGTGGATGGAAAGAGTGATAATACAACTATCGGAATTGATGTCATTGGGTCGTCCTCAGACGGGCTTTCAAGCGGAGCTTCCAGCTGTTTCAGTCCACCATACATCTGGCTAGCTCGCCAGCACTGTCCAGCATCTCTCCACAGTACGTCCATGTGTGTTGGTGTTTACATGTGTGTTGGTACAATTTTAACATTTTTTTAAGAAGCTTTCAGTTTGTTTTGGTTACCTCTTTCGTTATTGTCATCACACAATAAAGGATTGCACAATTAAAAGCAGTAGTAGGCCCTCCACGCTACTCACACAGAAAATATATGAACAGATATTCAAATTAGAATAGAATAAAATAATAAAATAGGCAATAAAGTATATAAAAGTATAGGAAGAAATAAAAAGGAAAATAATTCTATTTAGGAAACTATACAGTTATTTGTTTATTTTATTGTTTATTTTTTGCTACAGCACACAAAAGTAACTGCACAACAGTAGCCGATTTACATCTGTTGTCCCCAGTTACAAAGGTACAAAAAAAGATGTAAAATATGTGCAATAAATGAAGTGAAAGATGCAAGTTATAGTGCAAAAACAGACTTTAGCTGAGAGTGAAGTCGACGGCTAAACAATGAGCCGAAACTCACTATAAAGCTCCGTAAAGCCGAGGGGAGCTGCAGATTCAGCTGATGATTCTCTGCAGGTTCATCACTATTATTCTACTATCACACTGTCATTTGATGTATTGTTATTATAATATTTAATGGTGTCTGGGTGTACTAAATATTCAGGAACAGACATATTTTGTCTCTATTTATTCATTGCTGGTTCTTAGAAACGCTCCTCTGCAGTACTCACCCTCTGATGGAACGACTTTTGGGTTGCAGTCGAAGTAACGCTTCGAGAAGTGTGACAGCACCCGCTCTCTCTCCTGAGTCTCCCCCATCAGGGCAAACTGCCTGAGGAAAGTCCTGCACACACAAACACAACCACAGTTACTAAATCTTATCCATCCAAATATTTATCCATTACAGATTAAATATGACCTGTAATAAGCATTATAGTCCACTGGAAAAATGTCCCAAAACATAACTATTGAAATGACCATAGAATATAAAGATGTAATTTTAAACCAAATGCAGTGTTACATTACTGTGTATGTTTTCCCATTAAGATGTTTTTTTTTATGTAATTACATGACTACTTATCATGTGTTATGTATTAAAATGTAATTAGTTGCCAGAGATGGAAAGTATCTCAGTACATTTATTCAAGTGTTGTATACTTATTTGAGTATTTCCATTTCATGCTACTTTATACTTCTACTCTACTACATTTCAGAGGGAATTATTGTACTTTTTACTATATTATATTTATCTGACAGCTGTACTTACTGCTCAAAACTTATAAAATATGATGCATTCTTACAGATTGATCTACCTAACAAGGCATAAAATCGTTAAAATTAGCTCCAGCTCGACCTGCTGCAACATTAAAATGCTGTTAAAATGATAATGCATCAGTGATACTATTAGTAATAATGTTATATAATATATTTAATGCTGTAATATAAACATTTGAGAGGAGTCAGTACTTTTACTTTTGATACTGTATATGTCTGTGCTTTTCCTTAAGTATATTTTTTAATACAGGACTTTTATTTGTAAGATGGTAATTTTACATTGTAATGGATCTCAGTACTTCTATCCTTACAGTTAGTTAATCACCTACTTTATTTTCAGAGGAAAAAGCAGATGTAAAAACACGTGATAGTGGTTGTTCCTCAGCAAATTACTACAGTTATACCCGACCTGAATGTGTTAAACTGCATGAATGTGAAGGTGAGTATGTAGGATGCACGCTCCGAATAACTAATATCTAGTAAATAAAATAAAAGTGAAACAAAAGGAATACAGTATGAACCTCTGTTAAACAATATACACTGAGTATTTACTGTACATACTGTCATTTAACTCTAAATGTAACACCAGAGCTGCCCTCTAGAGAGCAGTGTTTAACAGTAGAGAGTTTCTACTACAATACTAACAAAGATAAAATCAAAACATCTGCAGATTTCCTCTTAATGAGGCCAAATCAAAGCCACCATCACACAGAATCATGTGAGGGTCAGACAACACACGTCATAATTTAAAAATGTAATCAATCATTCTTTAACCATAAGAATGTATATATGTATATATATATTACAAATTACATTTAGCATTTATTTTATGTTATAAACAAGGGGGCAGGAGTATTTTGTCTTGTCTTGCATTGTAATTATATGTATTTAAAACTGCATTATTGTTCTGTGTGTTCTCACCTCAATGCCTGGTCAACAGAGAGGCCTGTGAAGTTGAAGAAACTCAGATACTCTTCTGCAACCATACGGCTGAAGTCATTACTGTAGACAGACAGACAAACAAGATATAAAATAACCTTATAAGGAGGAAATATAGCAATCGAAAAACAACAAAAATCAAACTTTCAAATGCTAGCGTTCTCAGTGAATGGCCTCCGTGTGGGCTGTCAGTCAGTCAGTCAGCTGAAGATTCCCAGAGCGCACGTGTCACAAAGTGAGGAAACCCTTTAATCCCAATTTTTTTCTCATCAGCAGGAGCAAGCAGCTGACAGACTGACGGGCTGATCGAGCAGCGCAGTGCTGCCCAGAATGCAGATGTAGTAAAAACACAGCACTATTGAGGCAGAATGTAAAGTGGTAAACAGAAGAGGAAATGTACAGGAAACTGAATGTGACCCAGTAGGTTATCATTCATTAAATAAACATAAGATGCAGTAGAATGGAGTTTTTTCCTGCAGTTATAGAGTACTTAACATATTGGTTAAGAGGAGTGATGGAGCATCTTATTGTTTATAAGAGTAGCAGCAGTACTATTGGTATTACTATTCATAAGAGATGTAACGATACACTCACGATTCAATACGATATATTTCCTCACAATTCACAAACAAAATGAGATTGAAGACAAATTATGACTGAAAAAGATTCCTTTATTCCTCAGACAAAAATCTACCAAATATATTTTCTCTTATCTTTTCTATTTCTTATTTCTTCTGTGTTTTTGTCTCGTCTGTTATCTTCTCACCTATTTCATTTTCTGACTTTCATGCCGCCACACCTCCGATTTGAAACACTCAATCAATCTCACATCAAATCCGAAATCTTCCACCTTTGGCCGGCGGCCGCCATGTCGTTGTGCCTTGGATCATATACTGTATATAAGATGTGGACGTAGTGACGTGTATTTGTGTTTCGTGTTTGTGGACATCCGTTTTGAAGCCTCGAGTTCGGCATTTTGGCCGTCGCCTTCTTGTTTTTTTTTGCAACCAGAAGTGACACGAGAGGCTGGATAAGACATTTTTAGGTGACCAAAAATGTTACAATTAACTTTCATGAGCTGAAAACACACTGTGAAAGGGTTAAAGTTGTGGATGTATAAAGAGAACTGGATAAAGCGTAGGGGAGTATGAAGCAAAAAAAGATTGACTTCCGAGTATAAATCTACGCAGATCTTCCAGCGATCCTCCGTTCTATTGGGCCCATATAGAGCGGGCGCAGTAGTTTCTCCTTTAACTCCGCCTCCCAGTCATAATCATACTACTTACTACCTTGTAACAGCAAACAACTAGCTAACTTACACGCAAACCACTTAGCAACCAGTCATCAATCACTGTCTGAAGCCCTAGCGATGATTGCTAGTGCTAGAAGCAACGGGATAATAGTATTCCATATGCAGGATTACAAGACGTGTGCTTGAACCAGATGAAAACACGGACAACTCCCAGACTGGACAACGCCGTGGTAGCGACCTGTCAGTCACAAGGTAGCCCCGCCCTAAAGCATCCTCTGCTTTATGGTCTATTTGACTCTAAATGGGACCATAATTTACTAAATGAACATCATGCTGTATTGAAGAAGACTTGAAACTAGAGATTGAGACCATAAACTCATGTTTACAATGTTTACTGAGGTAATAAATCAAGTGAGAAGTAGGCTCATTTTCTCATAGACTTCTATACAATCAGACTTCTTTTAGCAACCAGAGGAGTCGCCCCCTGCTGGCTATTAGGAAGAATGCAAGTTTAAGGCACTTCAGCATTGGCTTCACTTCTCAGACCTGGAGGTTGCCCGCTTGCTGAAACGCTACACAACAAGCACACTTTTGAGGTTTTCAGACACTTAAAGTTAGGGATGCACCGATACCAGTATCGGGTCCGATACTGTGCTCATGTACTCGTACTTGTACTCGCAAAACGGCTCCGATACAACGGCACCGATACCACTTTACAGCAGCGCGACATTGACCTCTCGTCACCGTCTTTCGGGTCCTCATGCTCCACCTCCCCAACGGTATGGGCGAGATGGGCCGGTGGTGCGCCCGACTCTGGTGGGCCGGGATCCCACCTCAGCCGGCGCGTGCCGGCTCTCACTTTCATTGCGCCTCGGGGTTTTGCTTGCACCCTCTGACTCGCGCGTGCGTTCGACTCCTTGGTCCGTGTTTCAAGGCGGGTCGGGTGAGTTGCCGACAACGCCTCAGACCCCTGGCGCCTCACGTGGGCCGCAGCACGACGCGGTTGGGGCGCACTGAGGACAGTCCACCCCGGTCGACAGTCGCACCAGGAGCAGGGAGCCCCGTCACGGTGCAGTGAGGTCCGGGCGGGGATCGCTGTAAAGCTGCGGCCGCGAGCCACCTTCGCCTCGAGCCTTTCCAAGCCGACCTAGAGCCGGTCGCGGCGCACCGCCTCGTATGCGGGACTCCCCAGCCTGCCGTGTGTCGCTCACACCCTCCAGCTGGCTGTTAACAAGGGTCTTTTGGCACAGAGAAGTACTCGTATCGGTACTCGGTGTCGGCGAGTACCCAAATGTAAGTACTTGTACTCATACTCGGTCTGAAAAAAAGTGGTTTCGGTGTATCCCTACTTAAAGCCTCAACACAATAAAAACGTCTAGCAGCTCACTTCTTGCTGAGGTGGCGCGCCACATCGGACTTCCTGAAGCCGTCCAAGTTGAAGAGCCGTTTGGCCAGGCGTCTGGCGGCTGCCATGTCGGCGCGGTGGCTGCCGTTGGTGAGCGTCTCGCTGCTGCCCAGACCCAGCCGGTCACTCAGGTCCTGGTCCAGCTCTGAATCTGTCGCCAGGCGGGCCTTGTCCCTGCTGAGAGGGTGAGAAAGGTGTCAGAGGGTGAAGACAGAGCAGAAATAGTGATTATCAGACACAAATAGATGGACAGAAAAGGATATGGAAAGGAAGGGAATGATAGGAAATGAAGAACATTTTGTTCCAGGAGTGGAAAGTGGGACAAATGACATAGATTTGTAAATAATTGAAAAGGAACGAGGAAAAAGGGATAAAAGGAGGAACGAAGAATGATGGCGATATAATAATAAAACTAATAACTTCGGTATATCAATAATTTAATATAGTAATACTAATATCTGATCTGTGCAGCACCGATCTTAAATCAGAGTTTCCAGCTGTAGGAGATGTTTTAAGACAAGAAGAAAAATACACAAGGGGGAGATGAAAAGAGTAAGGCTGATCAAGAGAAAGGAGCTTAAAATATAAATATCTGTTAAATGAAACAGAAAAAAACATGAATGATGAATGAGAGAGGAAAGATGACAAAAGAGAGGATTTGAAGAGCTATGAATGGAGATATGGAAGGTAAAGAAAGAGCAGAACATAGTAAACAAAGCACACATTTTACATGAATTCAGTATCAAGTATAACAGAATGAATGCAAATCATTTTATATTCAACTTGATTATACACTTCGCAAATCCCCTCTTTTGCCAGCTCCCTCGCTTTCTCGTTATCACTTCCTAATTAAGCTCCTTCAAAGCATTAACCAGTTCAGAAGTGCAAAACTTATTACATCTGAATTACGCTGTGATAATAACTTAAGCATGTTATGTCACACTGAGCTGAAAGAGAACCACTTTTCTGGCGTCTGTATGACAGAAAACGAGGTCTCCGAGTTCAGTTACTTAGAATTCGACGTGATGCATGACCTTCATTGATGCTGTCGAGAGCCGTGTGACAATTCTGGTCACGCCAGCCGGGGCCGATAGAAAACAACGACGGTTCAACAGCTGAGAGTTGTAATACAAAAAAGCAAGAAACACTTCCTGAACAAGCGGAGCTCTCATTTGTATTTCTCAGCATGAGGAACAAGCCAAGAAAACCCACAGTCCCAGGGCTTCGCTTCCCACACTTACACATCCTTGCACTGTAAAATGAGTCAGGCGAAATCACACCAGAGCAAACAGTAATTAATAACACGAGCCGACTGGGTAAGAAAAGCTACGAGGGCTCAATGGTCAACTTTGGTTTCACAAAGTACACAGAAGAACAAGAACTAAGTCTACAGCCAGCTATTGTGAAGCTGTACTATGAGGCACAACAGAGCTTTGAGCTAAATGCTAACATGGTAACTAGGGCTGTCAAAGTTAACGCCATAATAATGCGTTAACGCAAATTCGTTTTAACGCTGCATTAACGCAACTTGTGATTTTAAGGTTATAGCCGAGGTTGGGCTCAGTTTTAAAGCTACAACCTAAAGAATCCATCGGTACCAACCATGTCATACTCGCTTGTCGCAAAGGAGGTTAAATAACGCTCCAAACTTACGCTAAATTTTGGCGAGGAAAAACTGTCATGGCCATTTTCAAAGGGGTCCCTTGACCTCTGACCTCCAGATATGTGAATGTAAATGGGTTCTATGGGTACCCACGAGTCTCCCCTTTACAGACATGCCCACTTTATGATAATCACATGCAGTTTGGGGCAAGTCATAGTCAAGTCAGCACACTGACACACTGACAGCTGTCAGCATGTTATGATTTGAGCATATTGTTTTATGCTAAATGCAGTACCTGTGAGGGTTTCTGGACAATATCCGTCATTGTTTTGTGTTGTTTAATTGATTTACAATAATAAATATATACATACATTTGCATAAAGCAGCATATTTGTCCACTCCCATGTTGATAAGCGTATTAAATACTTGACAAAATCTCCCTTTAAGGTACATTTTGAACAGATAAAAAATGCGCAATTAATTTGCGATTAATCGTGATTTCATATTTTAATCGATTGACATCCCTAATGCTAATATGCTGAAACCCTAACCCTAACATTGTCATCCCTACAGCCATGCTGCTACCATTGCTAAAAATTAAGATGAGTGTAGAGAAAACACCAAATTTAAAGTTGCTAAACACGAGATTGGGAGCATTTCTATTGCCTCCACACGGCTCTCAACATGGCAACAGCTGATGGTGCGAACAGCGCTAACAGTGTAAACAAAAGGCAACACTACTGACGGAGCTAACAGTGTTAACCTGGAGGGGAACCGGAGGGACGGCGCTACGCTTCTGCAAATACACTGACGGTTGGGACGACATTATCAGTTGTAACCGCCGTATGAGAGCTGTGCAGAGCGATGGCTGTGAGCTAGCCAATGGGGCATGCTCACATGCACAAATGCACTAAAAGCATGTGCGGCCGGACCGGCTATGTCAACAAAGCACAGAGAAGCTCTGATTACAACACACACAGAGGGAGAGAGACTTCATTCTCTGCTCAGGTAGACATTACTCCTCTATATCTTTACATATACAATAGTTGATTAAAGCTACATTAATGCTCTGGATATCATATAGAGAACCTTTAACAAAAAAACAAATGTCCTCATCATGGAGGCGTTAGAGGTAACGTTAGGGGATCACCAAAGTTACTAGGCTCCTCTGGGGAACACGAATGTCTGTACAAGATGTTATGGCAATCCATGTGAGTTGTTGAGATATTTCCGTGTAGACAAACATTGCCATCCCTACAGCCATGCTGCTAAAAATGAAGATGCGTGCAGAGAAAACACAAAATGTAAGTGTACATCTCAGTATAGCAGCTTTAGAGACTTTTGAGAGATGATCTATCAAAACTGTTTTAAAACTGAAGTGAACAGGCATGCAAATCTACTCTGCACAGCTCCTGACTGGATATTCCCTCTGGGGAAATGTAATATTCAAATGCTGTGATATACACACACAGACAGGTGAGACAGGTTCCTGGGTGGGGGGACATACCTGTGGCAAGACCGCCTAATCGACAAATACCTCTCCTCTCCTACTGCAGCTGAACCTTGACAACAGAAGACAGACGGCGTCCTCATTTCCGTCCCCTGACCGCCACCTCGCCTCAGACTGCTCGCCCGACTGACCCCTCCTCTCCTTCTCCCGGCCTTGTAACCTGAACGCATCACCGTCGCAGAGGAACACCTGTCGTCTCTCCCGGGACGCCTGCAGACTTTGACATTCCTCCGCTCGGATTTGACTGAAACTTTCCAACTTTCCTGTCCTCCACTTTCTCACTCTCCCTCTGTGTTTGCTGTCATTTGATCCTCACAGCAAGCTTCCTTCCCCCCCACCCTCAACAAAGTAAAAGAGCTGTTTGTCCTGCAATGCCTCTCCTTCTCTATCTTTTTCCCTCAGAGTCTGTTTGCTGTTGTTTCTGTTCCCTCTTTTCACTCCTCCCTCTCTCTCTTTCTCCCTCCCTGCTCCACTGTGTAAACTCTCACTGTCCCCTGCTGACCTTGGATTCGAAGCATGGCATGAAACTTGGCTTGTCTGTTGCCTAAAAATCCCCCTCCCTTCCTTTTTCTACCCTTCATTCATTCCTCTCTCTCTTTCTCGCTGCATCTCCTATTACACAAACTCTGTATATCCATCCTTTGGGTGTTGTACAAATTCTAGTCTACCTTGTTCCTGGTGTGAGCTTTTAGCACACCTACAGAGAAAACAAAGATGTGAGGTCTCAGGTTTAAACTCAATAGCGATATATTATCTACTGGGTGTGTGCCTTTAAACTGTTTCCTCTACAACTATATCTGCCCAGGGGAGAGAATAGGTGGCCTTTTGTCAACGCCTGAGTCCATTGTGGAGTCTGTTTACAGCATACGCTTCATCGAGGCCTGCAGGCGTGTTCACAATCACAAGATTAAGCCGGCACTCAAGTTTAGGCTCCGCCACCTGTTTGCATTGTCTCATCAAGAGCTGAGAGGGCCTGAGAGAATTCCCAGTGTCAGCCTCCTGCTTTAACGGTATCCCCGCATAATTGAACACCCTCTCAGTCCGCTGGGCAGCCCTGCACAATGAGCCACTGTCTAATGGAGCAGACTATCTGAAAAGAAGTGATGTGAGGGGAAAGAAGGAGGAGGAGGAGGACGGGAGGGGAGGGGAGTGAAATTCCAACTTTTATCAAAGTATGGACTTCAGAAATATTTGTCTCGTCGTCTCGCTCCTGGATTCCACAGCTCCAGGGCCGCCAGTCGGGCCGGTTATAAAAGCGTGATAAGATCGCTGCTAAGCAAACATTTACCTGAACTAGTCCAGAGTGATTTTGGCTCCTGTATAAAGAGTTTTATCAGAGAAGTTGAGGGAAAAATGTTTAGGTTTAAAGTAGGCTTTCAAAATGATAATAACGCATTAACGCAACTTGCGATTTTTAGGTTGTAGCGGGCTCAGTTTTAAAGCTGGAGTGAAGATACTGGTATCATATGAAACTAGAAAACATAATGAATCCATTTGTACCAACCATGTAATTGCTTGTCGTGAAGGAGGCTAAATAACGCTCCAAACTTGTGCTAAATTTGGGCCATTTTCAAAAGGGTCCCTTGAACTCTGACCTCCAGATATGTGAATGTAAATGGGTTCTATGGGTACCCACGAGTCTCCCCTTTACAGACATGCCCACTTTATGATAATCACATGCAGTTTGGGGCAAGTCATAGTCAAGTCAGCACACTGACACACTGACAGCTGTTGTTGCCATGTTATGATCTGAGCATATTTTTTATGCTAAATGCAGTACCTGTGAGGGTTTCTGGACAATATCTGTCATTGTTTTGTGTTGTTAATTGATTTCCAATAATAAATATATACATACATTTG
>CAKAKR010044480.1:0-10679 GCA_916700685.1 Adelosebastes latens | reverse complement strand
GTGAACGCAGCATCGTAGCTGTTAAGTTAACGCTCCCGGACGGTGAACTGGAGACAGTGAACGCAGCATCGTAGCTGCTAAGTTAACGCTCCCGGACGGTGAACTGGAGACAGTGAACGCAGCATCGTAGCTGTTAAGTTAACGCTCCCGGACGGTGAACTGGAGACTCCAGTCAACGAATATCTGCTGCAACGTTTAAACTCAATAAATTCTTCAAGCTGTCACAGAAACTGAAACTATGCCAAACCTTTCATGCTGCGTCAGAGCAGACAGGAAGTAGATGAAATTATCGCCTGTTGTCTACGAGATAGGTCTCTTGAGACGGCGAAGGTCGATGAATCGATTTTCAGATGTTTAAATGCAAAAATAAATAAATAAATGTAAAGATTCATAAAAATAAATAAAAGTGGAAATTAAACAGAAGAGTAAGTGAATTAATACAAAGGTAAATAAAAAAGCAAATTAAAACAGAAATATTAATTTATGACACATTTTATCAATTAATTAATGACTACATTTATTTTTAATATTGTTTTGCTATTTTTAATGGCATATTTATTTATCAAGTCATTCATTTATATATTATTTCTTTTTGATATGTCGCTTGTGTAGTTGGTTGTGAAGCGTAACGAGTTTGAGACTCAGAGTTTGTCGTGTATGTTTTTGGTGCTTCGGTATAAATGTCGATGCTACGCTGACACTCTTCTTCTTCTCTCTCTGCAGGTACATTCTCGCCAGTTTCTACACAAAATACGATGCCACGCATTTTCTAATCAACACCAGCTCCCTCCTCAGCGTCATCCTCCCAAAGCTGCCTCAGTTTCACGGAGTACGGATATTTGGGATCAACAAATACTGACAGAAGAGACTGAACGCTGGATTTTAACCACCAACACTGGACTTTGTAGTTTCTGCTGAACTATTTTATGTTTTGAGGTCGAGGAGGAGAGAACCAGTTGGACTCGTCTTACCTGTACAGACTGTGTGGAGTAATATATAAAGAAGGTAAATGCACTGCTGCGGTTTTATGAAAGTAATTTCTTTACTGACATTCCTGATGTAGGTTTGTCAAAAAGACACTTTGGCTTCAAGGAATTTGAACTGCTGCACACTGAATGTTTATTCTCGATTGTCCGTCGTCACTTGATTTCTGTTACAAACTGCACTGGCTGCACGTCTGTAGAACTGTCCGCTTGTTGCCATAAATGTGAATGAATTCATTGCAGGAGTGTGGTTCATATTCTGAATAGGGATGCACCGATACCGATACCAGTATCGGGTCCGATACTGTGCTCATGTACTCGTACTCGCAAATCGGCTCCGATACCACTTTACGGCAGCGTGACGTTGACCTCTCGTCACCATCTTTCTGGTCCTCACGCTCCACCTCCCCGACGGTGCGGGCGAGACGGGCCGGTGGTGCGCCCAACCCCGCTGGGCCGGGATCCCTCCTCAGCCGGCGCGCGCCGGCCCTCACTTTCATTGCGCCACAGGGTTTTGCTTGCACCCTCTGACTCGCGCGTGCGTTAGACTCCTTGGTCCGTGTTTCAAGACGGGACGGGTGGGTTACAGACATCACCGCAGACCCCTGGCGCCCTAACGTGGGCCGCGGCACGACGCGGTTTGGGCCCCGGTCGCATTGGGAGCAGGGAGCCCCGAGGTCCGGGCGGGGAGCGCTGTAAAGCTGCGGCCGCGAGCCACCTTCGCCCCGAGCCTTTCCAAGCCGACCTAGAGCCGGTCGCAGCGCACCGCCTCGTATGCGGGACTCCCCAGCCTGCCGTGTGTCGCTCACACCCTCCAGCTGGCTGTTAACGAGGGTCTTTTGGCACAGAGAAGTACTCGTATCGGTACTCGGTATCGGTGCATCCCTCGTTCTGAATGACTTGTTGAAAGTTTCCGTTTCCTTTCATGCTTTTATTTGTTCCCGATTGACTCTGAAGGATTTACATGCTTTACACGCCTACAATAAATCCTGCAGTCTTGCTCTAATCACGCACATAATCATGTAATTTACTGTTTTCTTTAAAAGCTAACGAGCAGTTAGAGCTACACAGCGTGCACACACACGTGGCCGTCTTATCTTTTATTCCACAAGTAGAAAAACGGCTGATTCCTTCTGTGTGTGTAGGTTTGTAAGAATGAATCGGCAGTTTGTGAGCGGTGGGGAAGTCCAGACACTTTACATGAAGCCACCGTGAGGGGGCCGTCACAGCGTGTGCAATCTGCTCATATATCCAGAGGGATTCTCCCCCTTCTGCCTGCAGCGTGCTCATGTTTGCATTGTAGTGAGGTTTCCCTGTCTGTGATGCGTTGTTTTTGGGGAAGTTAAGTCACAGGAAATGCAGCGGCATGTGAATGTGATTACTGTTGAGTGTGCCGACCTGATCCTAGGAAACGAATGCAAATATCACTCGCTGTATCAGCTGTTTCATTCACATGTGTGTAATCATCAGCAACAGTTATTGGGGTGTTCCCTACCTCCGAAACGCTGCGAGGACATTACCATTAATGTAAAGAAGCCGGCGGTGGGACGCAGAGGGGCAGGCGGGCTAAATGTCATCAGATATCATCACTGAAACCAGAGAGTGGGGGAGAAGAGGATGAACACAATGCAACAGGTTACAGAAAGCTGCCTGATGGAAGATAACGCGATCTCGCTCAAACACCACATCTTGGTCACCCACTGCAGTTTTTTTTCCCAGTTCTGCTTCTTCACTTTCAATTTAACGTGAACTCAGAAAACTTGATAAGAAGCTAAATGTTTAAAAACTGAGAGCTTTTAGTGCACATGACTCATGGCCCATGCAGTTCAATGTCAGTCATCACTGTTTTTGATTTGAACATTTGAAACAGAGTTACATGGAAATGGAGTGGTCAGGGGTCAAGTGTAGATATGAGAAAGGTCAGAAAATTCTACTCTGCTGCAGACGGTAAAACTTCCTCCCAAAAATTCCTAGAAAATGTGTTCATATTTTAACAGAAGATTTCAAAACGTAACTCAGAAAGAAAACCAAGAAAAATCACTGAATCAATAATAACCAGCTGTGACTGATTACTGTGTCAGTTCTGATCAATAATAACCAGCTGTGACCGATTACTGTGTCAGTTCTGATCAATAATAACCAGCTGTGACCGATCAATGTGTCAGTTCTGATCAATAATAACCAGCTGTGACCGATCAATGTGTCAGTTCTGATCAATAATAACCAGCTATGACTGATCACTGTGTCAGTTCTAATCAATAATAACCAGCTATGACTGATCACTGTGTCAGTTCTGATCAATAATAACCAGCTGTGACTGATCACTGTGTCAGTTCTAATCAATAATAACCAGCTGTGACTGATCAATGTGTCAGTTCTGATCAATAATAACCAGCTATGACTGATTACTGTCAGTTCTAATCAATAATAACCAGCTGTGACTGATCACTGTCAGTTCTAATCAATAATAACCAGCTGTGACCGATCAATGTGTCAGTTCTAATCAATAATAACCAGCTGTGACTGATCAATGTGTCAGTTCTGATCAATAATAACCAGCTATGACTGATCACTGTGTCAGTTCTAATCAATAATAACCAGCTGTGACTGATCACTGTGTCAGTTCTAATCAATAATAACCAGCTGTGACTGATCAATGTGTCAGTTCGGATCAATAATAACCAGCTATGACTGATTACTGTATCAGTTCTGATCAATAATAACCAGCTGTGACTGATCACTGTCAGTTCTAATCAATAATAACCAGCTGTGACCGATCAATGTGTCAGTTCTAATCAATAATAACCAGCTGTGACTGATCAATGTGTCAGTTCTGATCAATAATAACCAGCTATGACTGATCACTGTGTCAGTTCTAATCAATAATAACCAGCTGTGACTGATCACTGTGTCAGTTCTAATCAATAATAACCAGCTGTGACTGATCAATGTGTCAGTTCGGATCAATAATAACCAGCTATGACTGATTACTGTATCAGTTCTGATCAATAATAACCAGCTGTGACTGATCACTGTCAGTTCTAATCAATAATAACCAGCTGTGACCGATCAATGTGTCAGTTCTAATCAATAATAACCAGCTGTGACTGATCAATGTGTCAGTTCTGATCAATAATAACCAGCTATGACTGATCACTGTGTCAGTTCTAATCAATAATAACCAGCTGTGACTGATCACTGTCAGTTCTAATCAATAATAACCAGCTGTGACTGATCAATGTGTCAGTTCTGATCAATAATAACCATCTGTGACTGATTACTGTATCAGTTCTGATCAATAATAACCATCTATGACTGATTACTGTATCAGTTCTGATCAATAACAATAATAAATAGTGATGTCAGGTGCTATCCAGACGAGTTGATCAGATCATTGATCAGGATCAATACTGACAACAGATCAAGTCATCAGCTTTCAGCTTCTCACATGGAAGGATCATCTGTTTCATGTCATTGTACTCGTATATATATAATATATTATATATAATACAAATATATATTATATATAATATATATATGCTATATATATATAATACATATATATACTAGAAGTGGATGTTATCCGCTCCGCTATTACGAACATCTGGAGCTCAAAAGCTCAGACTCTTCAACTCCAACATCAAACCAAATACTCCTCAACGGTTCAGAGACGTGGAGGACAACCGAGACCACGATAGCAATAGTACAAACATTCATAAACAAACTGCCTGATCTTAAACATCTACTGGCCAGATACCATCAGCAGCAATGACCTCCGGCAGAGGACAGGTCAGGAACCTGTGGAAGAAGAGATCAGGAGGAGACGGGGATGGATCGGTCTCAGTAACAGCATCACCAGGTCAGAACTCAAATATAGTTTTTATTCAAAAATACTTTGGGGACATGTCCTCTGATTTATGTCCATTAAAATGAAAACAGTGAAATACAAAGTTGAACAAACCTTCCTCCCCGAGCAGAAAGATGGAATAATAATAATTACCACATGGTGTACTGTACATGTAGTCTACGTGGTGTACTGTACATGTAGTCTAGTCTGTAGTCTACATGGTGTACTGTACATGTAGTCTACATGGTGTACTGTACATGTAGTCTAGTCTGTACTGTACATGTAGTCTACATGGTGTACTGTACATGTAGTCTACATGGTGTACTGTACATGTAGTCTACATGGTGTACTGTACATGTAGTCTACATGGTGTACTGTACATGTAGTCTGCATGGTGTACTGTACATGTAGTCTGCATGGTGTACTGCACATGTAGTCTGCATGGTGTACTGTAGTCTGCATGGTGTACTGTACATGTAGTCTGGAGGCTCATTGAGAACGGGAGGCTGTGAACATGTTTTGTAAATTAAAACGTAAAAACCTTTTCTAATCTAAAGAACACAAACTTCCATCACACAGTAAAAAGTTCCATCTCTTTGACCTTTGACCTTCACTGAGAAACAGCTGACCCTTTAACAGAGATCTGGCATTAGTGCACGTTCTCTGAAACGACATTACTTTAACAGATGTGACCACACTGTTCTGACGGCTCTTCGTTGAGAGCCCGGACACACGGCGACATTTTCTTAATGCGGCCTCCGCAATGATCACTCAAAAGTCCGTCCGGAGAGACGTCCTCCACGGAGAGACGTCCTCCGGCCACCTCTCTGAAAGGCAGTATATCGTTGTCTCTATTTTCATATTCGTCTCTTAAACAGGGTGCCGTCTCACTCCGGTCTCATCGTCGGCTCTTCCTCCCCCTCGTCGTCCGTGTCAAAAAATTCATCCTCAAAAAAAGATCCTCCGAAGCCGTATTCCTGCGCGTGGACAGACACCTCGTTGGACATCAAGTGAGGAGACCCTTCAACGAAATCAGCAAACCTGTGGATTAAAGTGAGAATATCAGCAACCATATCAGTGTTATACAGTATATATAAACCATGTACTGGTAGTACTGAGCAGGTGATACAACATGAATTAAATCCACTCTGATCGGTGTCGGTGTCGTCAGATGATACAACATGAATTAAATCCATTCTGATCGGTGTCGTCAGGTGATACAACATGAATTAAATCCACTCTGATGGTGTCGTCAGGTGATACAACATGAATTAAATCCACTCTGATCGGTGTTGTCAGGTGATACAACATGAATTAAATCCACTCTGATCGGTGTCGTCAGGTGATACAACATGAATTAAATCCACTCTGATCGGTGTCGTCAGGTGATACAACATGAATTAAATCCACTCTGATGGTGTCGTCAGGTGATACAACATGAATTAAATCCACTCTGATCGGTGTCGTCAGGTGATACAACATGAATTAAATCCACTCTGATCGGTGTCGTTGTCGTCAGGTGATACAACATGTAAACTTCCACGGATATGGAGTGATTAGCCGGACGCAGAAGTAAATTAAGAGTGCCTTTCTCTTTGTGTTAAACTGAGCTTGGGCTGAGCTTACATCATCATGCTCTAACAGATGATATAAACTCGGGAAAAAAAGTTTGGAAATTTGTGTTTGTTGTATTATTTCTCTGTTGTTCCAATGCTAATGGTCATTGTATTTTACATGGTTGGAAAGCCTGTTTATTTACCTTCGCAATGATGTCACACTTGTAAGGATCATGCATTTGTGGGATGAGCAGCACAGCTGATTATGTGGGGAGCCCCGGTGCCGATGGTAAACAGTGTATTCTCCTGTTGGTGTTGACTCTTGTTGTGAGTTGTTTGGTGGATTGGATGATTGAACTCTCTATCAGTAACAAGGAACAAACAAGACATATTGATTGATTGAATCCACCGTCAGGAGCCTCAGCGTGCTGTACGTGTTAGAGTGACCAACACAACCACGCTGGCTGACCTGCAACCAATCCTGGTTGAGGAATGGAACGCCATCCCACAGCAACGTGTGACCAGGTTGGTGACCAGCATGAGGAGGAGGTGCCAGGCTGTTGTGGCTGCGTATGGATCTTCCACCGCTACTGAGGCTCCTGACGGTGGATTCAATCAATCAATATGTCTTGTTTGTTCCTTGTTACTGATAGAGAGTTCAATCACCCAATCCACCAAACAACTCACAACAAGAGTCAACACCAACAGGAGAATACACTGTTTACCATTGGCAGAGCATTTTGCAAATCTTTCTTGGGCGCTCCCCACATAATCAGCTGTGCTGCTCATCACACAAATACATGATCCTTACAAGTGTGACATCATTGTGAAGGTCAATAAACAGGCTTTCCAACCATGTAGAATACAATGACCATTAGCATTGGAACAACAGAGAAATAATCCACCAAACACAAGTTTCCTAACTTTTTTTTCCGAGTTTAGTTGTAGGTAGGTAAACCTTTGCGGGGACTGAAGCCGGGACACGGCCTTCCACGGGCTGAACTCAGGGCTGTTGCAGTGCTTCCTCAGCTCCTCCAGAGCTCGCAGAGTCTCTTCCTCGCCCTGCTTCTGATACTCCTCCTCAGTCAGCAGGCGACGGGGCTCCAGCTTCCAGCGAACAGTCCTTCTGATTCTCCTGCACAAACACAGCCAGAGCTCAACGACAAGAAATAAATACGACTACTAGTTCTAAAAGGAAAATGCTGTTTGAGCTTCAGTAGTTCAAGTAATGTCACCCTGGATACATCTAAGAGGTAGAAATAAACAGACATCATGCATCTACCTATCTACCTACCAATCTATCTATCTATCTATCTATCTACCTACCTACCTATCTACCTATCTATCTATCTACCTACCTACCTACCTACCTATCTATCCATCCATCTACCTACCTACCTATCTATCTATCTATCTACCTATCTACCTACCTATCTACCTACCTATCTACCTATCTATCTATCTACCTACCTACCTACCTACCTATCTATCTATCTACCTACCTACCTACCTACCTACCTACCTATCTATCTATCCATCTATCCATCTACCTACCTACCTACCTACCTACCTATCTATCTATCCATCTACCTACCTATCTACCTATCTAACACCATATCAACCCTGTTTTTAAGTACATTTCCAGCTGAACAGATTGCTGTACTCTGGCGCCCCCTTCTGTGTGCACTGTGAACACCCACCTCCACACAGCAGCTGTCAGAGACACCGGGTACTCCAGATGTTTGGAGAACAGAGCTGCTACGATGATGGCGAAGGACACCTGCTGAATCTGAATCCCTAAGTAAACCAGGAGGAGGCCGAACAGCTGCAGCGTCCACGACAAGATGTTGATGTTCTTCTCATTCGTCAGAGGACCGTAACGGTAACACACGGCGAAGGTGATGAATCCAACCACGGTGACATAACCTGAGAGAAACACACCAGACATTAGTCTGTTACATAACCTGATAAAACACACCAGACATTAGTCTGCTCCATAACCTGATAAAAACACACCAGACATTAGTCTGTTACATAACCTGATAAAACACACCAAACATTAGTCTGTTACATAACCTGATAAAAACACACATCTCATCTCACAGTGTTTAAGTAGAACTACATACTAACTACTAACATTAGTCACAGTTTCAGTGTTTTGTACAGCTCATCATACATGTTGTATTTCGGCTTAAATCGGGGCAGACGGTGTTTTCC
Source organism: Adelosebastes latens (assembly GCA_916700685.1). Classification (NCBI taxonomy): domain Eukaryota; kingdom Metazoa; phylum Chordata; class Actinopteri; order Perciformes; family Sebastidae; genus Adelosebastes; species Adelosebastes latens. Next base: position 2,076 of record CAKAKR010044480.1, on the reverse strand, counting down.
ATGGTCACCAGACATGTGATTCTCAAGGTGACAAATAAAGTGGATGCCTAATTTTAGGGCTTCAATTAGGGATGCACCGATACCGATACCAGTGTCGGGTATCAGGTCTGATAAGCCGACCTAGAGCCGGTGGCGGCGCACCGCCTCGTATGTGGGACTCCCCAGCCTGCCGTGTGTCGCTCACACCCTCCAGCTGGCTGTTAACGAGGGTCTTTAGGCACAGAGAAGTACTCGTATCGGTACTCGGTATCGGAGAGTACCCAAATGTAAGTACTTGTACTCGGTCTGAAATAAAGTGGTATCGGTGCATCCCTAAAAGATATTCAGTTTACTGTCTCAGAGGAGGAAAGAAACCAGAAAATATTCACATTTAAGAAGCTGGAATCAGAATTTAGACTTTTTTTTCTTAAAATAATTACTCAGACTGATTAATCATTATCAAAATAGTTGGTGAATAATGTAATAGTTGACAAGTGATGGATTAGTTGTAGTTAATTGACATGCTCACTGATCTAAAAACAGCTATTTAATGTGCTATATTAAGACAGAGTCTCGCTGTGGTCTGATAAAGTCACGGTGTACATCATGTCGGCGTTAACGGAGGGTCCGTACCTAACGCCACGTTCCAGTGTTCTCGTAGAATCACGCTGAGGTTCCTGAAGACCAGCTGGATGGCGTACACAGAGAACGACCAGCCGCCCACCACCAACACATAAAAAGGGCTTTTCTGCAGCAAACACAAAAGAGTAGAAGGATTAACTGTGAGGTCAACGTGATTTAACCTATAAGATCAGGGATGTATACGGTACGTGTCCTTACCTTCGGCAAAAAGCGTGCCAAAATGAAGAAGACGATGATGAGAGAGGCGATCATGCCTGTGCTCATTCCAGCAGAGTAGAAGAAAAGCTGACTCCTTCATTTAAGGGAGGAAAACATAGTAATAACATTAATAACTTAATAACTTTTATACTCCTGTTAAACGTTAACAAAGGAACAGGAGTCAGAAAAATGACCTGCTGAGTGATCCTGCAAACAGGAACAACGACGCTCCAGCGAGGAACACCAGAAACAGATAGATGTCAAACTCTGCAAGGAAAAAACAACATTGTGTTGACCATGGAATAATATTATTAATAATAATATTAATAATAATAATAATATTAATAATAATAATAATATTAAGCAAATGAAACGTGTTCATGTGTTATCCACTCACTACGAAGAGGCCTGACGGAGTACTTAGTTCTGTCAGCAGGGTCGATCCTGAAGCACGTCTTCTTGCTGTACAGATGGATGTTAATGGTGGTTTCATTGAGCCGCTCACGTAACAAACTCTGAAACCAGCTCCAGACACTGAAGCGATCCAGCTCCTCCTCCCCCTCCACAGTCTCCACCTTGAACACCGTCGAACTCCACACTTTGACCTGGCAGAAAATATATATATATATATATATATATGGTGAAATACCGGTATATTCAGACAGTGTGAGAAAATGAATGTGTTTTTTGAAGCATGTAAACATGTTCCAGTAGAAACCCAAAATACAAGTATGAACCTGAAAATGAGCACGACATGTCTCTGTTAAAGGTTCTGTTTGTAACTTCTTCCACGTATAAATCATTGCTGGTCGGTGTCTCATGGTGTCTCTCGTGTGTCTCCGCTGTTCAGACTCAGACTCCAACACAAACTCCAGTGAAGCACCAAAACCTCTTGGTTGTATCTAGTGAAGCCCGTCTGTTAAACAGTGTTGTTGGCGGTCGGAGGACGCGGGGGAGACCGTAGCTTTGGTCTCCAGGACCGGAGTCTCTGCTGTACTCTGCTCCTCTCCTCCTCTGCCTGCCTTCACTCACACACCACGCTCCTTCTCTCTCTCTCTCTCCACCTCTCACGTGCATGCTGCTCACTCCACACTGCAGAAGAGTTAGTTTAGCTCTGAGAATATCTAGTGAATGTACAGTGGACGTTTGTGCAGAAATAACTGCTGCAGCTCCTCCAGACCAACAGAGGTTTCCCGTGTCTTGTGAAGTGACGGGGCTCCGCAGAGAGAAACGTTATCGTCTCCGACCAAAACTCCG
>CAKAKR010044476.1:63248-99799 GCA_916700685.1 Adelosebastes latens | reverse complement strand
ACAGAGTTTAATGTGAAAAAACGCAGATTCTACAGTTGTTCCCCCCCACCCCCCCACCCCCCGCTCTCTCTCTGAAGGAAGAAGGCGGGGTCATGTGTTATACCCAGAGGTCTTAATGTTCTGGCTGATCGTAATGCTTAAAAACATTCCTGAATCAGGACCATGATCCGGATCGCCACCAAAATCTAAAGGATTGTTCATTGTGCCACACCCCACCCCTCCAATACATTTCATTCAGATCCATCACAGACTTTTGGAGTAATCCTCCAAACAGACAAACCAACAAACCAACAAACCAACGCCGGTGAAAACTTAACCTCCTTCCTAGGCCTTCGGCCTCAGCGGAGGTAATAAGTTAAATTCCACAGTTCTCAATATCAATTCGATACCACGGTAAAAAACAAAAGTAAAACAAGAAATCCCATGTACTTCAACACGCCATTACCATTTGCATACTGTTTTTTGTTAGGAAGTTAAACAGGTCAAAATTCCCTCTCTATTATCTATTTTATATTGCTATGAAAACATCTCCTTCAAACAGCTGGATTTATTCAAGTTTCTCGCCAAAAACTACATTTTACAAGATTACATTTGAATACATCATGAAAGAATTTACCTTCGCTCAGTACTCATTTTAACTAAATAGAGTCTGAACGCATCATAATGCAATGGCACCTCCTGTGTTGAAATCGGCAGGACAACAGCAAGTTAACGGTAGATGTTAACAGCCAAAATATGGTGTGTCGAGAGAGAGAAAAGAGTACAGTCACATTTTCAGAATTTTGGCATTGACTTAGTACCGAAGTATCGGTTCTCGTGACATTTATTTGTGCTTTAGAACGTAACAGCCGTGAAACAATCAGAAAATAACGTTTTATTTCTCAGATTCACTGCTTTGTTCTCACTAACGCTGCTGTCACGGTCTGGCTCTGTGCCCAGAGGCCCTGGGACTTTTTGTTAAGACTCAAGACTATCTTGTAATGCATCCTTTAGTGGTCTATATTGGTTCTGATTTTGCATAGAGGATTTTGTTTCCTAGGTTTTGGGGTTTTCTGTTATATTCCTTGTTTCAATCGTTTAGTGTTTCCTGTTTTATTTTGATATACTCACCGTGTGTGTGTCATGTTTGGTTTTACTTCCTGCTTTTGTGTTTTCACGCTTTTGTGATTGTCTGCCCCGTCCTGATTTGTTCCTGTATCTAATCATCCTGCTTTAGTCTGTGTGTTTCCCATTTGAGTCAGTTCGTTGTCGTTCATTATGTGTAGTGTTTCACCCTTGTGAGAGTTTTTCCAGTGTTTAGAGTTTCAAGTTTATTTCTTGTGACCAAACTTTTTTGATTGGCTTAGCTGCCTGCTGGACCAGCAGTCATTATAATCATTGTATGCTACCTGCTACCTCATCCTTATCTGCGTTTGGGTCCAAGCCGATCTTTTTCCGAAGAACGTTACAGCCGCTCCCTCTCTTCATTCACTCTATAGCTCGCTCTACCATCCCTGCTCTCTCTCTCCCTCGCTCGCTCGTTGAGCCGAGGAGGAGGAGGTGGCCAACGCTCGATGTCGTTCCTTCTTGTCTGGTCGTGCCACCTTCGGAATGATAGTACGCAATTTGGGAAAGGTGTATTCTGCCAGTTACAATGACAACTACTGCATAGAAAAGCAATTACAGAAAGCAAATGCATAAAATGGTGATAGCTGACGAAATGTCAACCATAAATGCTATCAAAAATGGGGTTTGATATAATGAAAAGCATACGGATTATCATTATTGAGTTCTATTCTGGAAATTGCATTCTTGTTTGGCTGTCGCTGAGCTGAATGGTGGCTTCTTTGCCACTGACACATCCATTCCACTGTTCAGGCGGCGACCACCAAGTAGAAACCTGACACACTGGATCAAACAGTCGTGTCAGTAACCATCTCTTGATTAGAGTTTGCTCGGGGTACCAAATGTACGCTGGTTGCAATTACCAGCCGTTCTGCACTCAAGACTGTGATGTAAACAGGCAGAACCACCTCAAATAAACACGGGAACAAAGAGCTCAGGAGGATCCTGCGCCACACAGCTCCTATCGACCCCTCGTTCTGGGGAAAAAAAAGAAACACTTCAAAGAGTAGAGAAATGTGCATCAAAAGATCTTCCATGAGAGCCAGTGTGGAGGATGGCGTGACACTCATTAAGTCAGAATATGACCCCTCAGACTGATCCTACAGGGCTTTGCTGGTGCTGGTGCTGATGATGGTGGGGGAACAATAAAGACCTTCACAAATATAGGTTTTCTTTTTTGCTTGATATATCATCTCTTGAGCAAACTTTGAAAGCTTCTAATGGTCCAGGGAAACAAGTCATTTTGAAGCTAAATAAATATATGTTTTTCTAACTTATATGAAAAAGCCTTTGGGGAAATATCCTTTTTCAAATCTCAAATGCCCCACGTGTTGATAAAGATGGTTGGTATGTGATTGAAGATCCATACCGAACAGCGGCGGGGTGTGTGTGTGTGCTGAGTGGAGCTTTTCTCAGCAGGGGAAATGATCCTCATCTTGTTGCTGAGAGCCGGTAGCCAGTCAGGCAGAAAAGATCCTCTCTAATCCTATATACAGCACAATGGCACATATGTAGCACAGCTATCGGGTGATAAAAAGCAAATTCAATGACTTGAGGGGCCCTAAATTCATTTTCATCCCCACTCCCAAGAGAGAGGGAGGAAATCTATACAGTCTGGGGGCATAGATCTTTTTTAATGACTTCTGGCTGTAATGATATCATTTAGATGAGATGATGGGTTGAAAGCTTGGCTATGTATAGCACCTGTTTTAAATGACTGTAAATGTAGATTCCCTGCATCTCTCCATCTGTTCCTGTTCTCACCTTCCTGTCGCACTCTCTCTCTCTCTCTCTCTCTTTCTCTCTCCTTTCCTTCACAGCCTCGCCAGGCTTCGCAGAGAATTGCTGTGGGAGTTCTCCACCTCCCTGTTTGCGAAGGCGTACCTGTTCACCGACTTTCAGAGCAAGTGAACTGAGCGGGTTTGATTTCCCAGATGACACCTCGTACGTGCATCCTCGCCTGTCATCCAATTTCTGCCGCTCCGGAACCAGGCGTCTGCATGAGGGAGCCCATTTTATTTCCATTAGAGCACAACAATGTTCAGTTTTATCGGCTGTCATTTAACATACACACAGACGGCAAAATGCTACGATAACGTGCCAAGCAAAGAGAGAGAACAACTACCTGCACTGCATGTTACAACACTGATGTTGCCAGGAACTGAAAAAAGGACAGGCTATTTTTCAAAAACAGGTTTCCCCTATAGACAACCTTTTTAAAATTCAATTTATGTGCTGCAAAGTGCAAAGGAATCAATTATGAAAGCATATACAGTAACTTAATTGTGGTGCTGGTATTCAGTGTGTAACTCACTGCTGGAAAACTTAATCTAGAGGCAGCAAGAGGAAAAGTGAGGCAAAGGTTGCCTAGAGCACTTATAATAAGGTCTTCTTGCCACTGTATAATTGGTGGCATCTAACTTGAAGGAAAGGAAAGGGACTCTGTGGGAAGTGAGACACGTTCTGTCAATGACAGTGAGACCTAATTATACTATGGAGCCCCTGCAGCCATGGAGGATGTCAAAGCGGGCAGCAATAAGGCAGCGATGGGGAAGACACACCACCCGCCACGGGTGTGTGTGAGCTTTGCAGGTGACCTGGAAAGACCTGTTTACCTCATTAAAAATGAATCACAAGGTAATAAGGGCCCCGCTTCCCATTCCTTCCCCTCCCTCCCAATGTCTGTCCTTCATCCATTATGCAGCAGCCAGGTGGGACGGTGTGGGTTAAGTCCTCAGGGAGGGTCACTTGGACGGAGACCCAGTCTGCCTCCTTCTCCCTATAAGCTACTGAAGCCCCTGCCTCTGTAATGCAATAATGAGACAATAACACAGTGGTGGGAAGCATAATGTAGGTGATGAGCACTGAGGTGGGGAGTCCAAGTAGAAGCAGCCATCAGCGACAAAGCCTGTGGCTACAATAAGTTAAACAAGGGAGAAACAGCCTATTAGCAGTGATCCATAATTCATAACGCGGGGGAAAAGATGAGCCCCGCGATAGCTTTCATGAGACATGCAGGCACGGAGAAACCAAGTGTTTCTGATTTGCTTTTCTGCAGCTGTTTGCGTACTTATTTGCATCATGTTTGTAAAAGAAATTGTCTAATCTAAGAAGGGGTTGTAGTTTAGAGGTCAGAGAAACAGGCCTGAGATCTGAAGGTCACTGGGTAGAATCTGGAGACTGGAGAAACTCGAAGGAGGAAGAAGTCAAGAATCCTACAGTTAAAGGGACATGACAATATTTTATGAAATTCATTTGAGATGAGAGGATGTCTGTACTGAGCTGGACGCAGGTTTAGATTATCTTAGCATAAAGACAGGAGGAATGGGAAACAGCTAACCTGGCTGTCATTTGGAACTGTGCTTACTTGCCAGATTTGGTGACATCATGAGACCAAACGAGTGCTGGGTCTACTTTCTCTGACTCTGGTACATGAACAAACAAATCTGGCAGGTCTGAAGGTCCCAAACGGTATCTTCTGTATTCTTCGGCATACGGGGAGCAGTTTGACATGTTCAGGAAGTGGCGAGGGCAGCGAGTATGCACAAGAGACGTAATTATGAATCCCACTGCATTTCCTGGCAAGACCCGCCCTACATAGCTGGTTGAGGCAGAGACGATTGGTAGAGGTTAGGTATTGACCTCGAGTGGTTAGGGTCAGGATAGCCCATTGGTCAGGGCATATATGACCTGAATAAATTAGGTAACGGGTACCTCAGCGAGGTATTGGCGCCTGGCCAATCCTAACGCTTGCAGGGCGGGTCTGGCAAAGAAAGCTGGTATCAGCAGCAGTATACAGGTTTGTAGTACTAAACAAATTCAGCAGTGAGCACATACAGTTATGGTCCGCCCTGAGGGGAAAACCTGTCAGTCAGTCACCATCTGGACTGATTAAAACAAGCTAATCTTAGTCACACAGCGCTCCACTGCCTGAGTTTGTAACACTGTTTACGGTTGTAATGCTTCCATTTTTATTGCTGGCAGTTTGAGAATATATAAAAGCCGAGTGAGAGACAACAAACTCATGACACACTGCGAGGCTGTGGCTATTTCCTGAAAGCAGTATGTAGCCTACCAGTGCAGCCCTTGTACTGGAAAGAGATTTGTTAATTTATTTATAAAAACCTGTACCACTGACTATCTATATCTTGCAAACCACGCTACAGCCAGAGATGCTGCAGTGACATGCTGAGCGGATGGATGAACTTGATAAACAGCAAACTTATTTTTATATTTCTGTTCATGTTTGGGTTACAGGATGCATGATACATCAGGATACAGCATGTAAACAAGTTAGCTCTAGAGGTTTTGGTAGGTTTATATTCCCCCCCATCTCCAGTTTTTATGATAAGCTACACTAAACACTTTCTGACTCCAGCTCAGAGAGAGCAAATCACTGTACTATTCCTTTAAAGATTAAGAATACCTGACATAAAGGATGTGTATATGTGATGCTTTGCACACCGTGGCCATTAAACATACAGTATAGTGTATTCAGTTCTTTGTTCATACTGCAAGCTAAGCCAAAGGAGTTGTTGTTTTAGGCCACACACAGTCACCACTGCTGCACCCATCTGTATAAACGGCCACTAAATGTCTTCAACACAGTGTCAGGGCCTTGTATTTCTGCTGTGGTCCCTGACCTTTGACCTTAAAACCATTCACCTTTTGTGTTGCTACAGTTGGCACCCTGTTCCCTCTGACTGCTGCCTGCATGTGACAACTGCTTCAGTCATCCACGCTGACAGTGCACACATACTTTTACTCTCTGGATCTGTTTGATACACAAGACATTCCATGCTACAAGATGACACAGGATATAAGCAGCCCTTTCAGACGGCAGACTGATTTACAAGCCACATGTTACGCAATAAACACCTCAATTATTCCACTCTCACACAATTATGTTTATTTGTCTTTTTATAATAAATGGCCCATTTTAACCACTGAACACCAACATCCTTCTATAAATAAACAGAGGTCTGACAGAACATGTCAACCATTTCCTCCTGTCTCTGTGGCTGCCCACAAAAGACCAGACTAAGCTACAGGAGGCCAAAGTTTAAATCATCCAAATGATGAAAATGCAAGTCCTGTTTAGTTTGAACGGATGGGTGAAGGAAGGCTGTTCAACTAGTGATGAGAAAATAAGACTTAAAATAAAAAATGTATGTAAAATATTCTTCAATCGAGTACTTTGATTTGGAAGAGAGATGATCCATGATCTGTTTGGAAAGTGGACTTGACAGCTAGTGTAACCGAATGAAAACAGCTGTCCCGTCCATTCCCAGACAGCACAGAGAGGAATGTGTTTAGTAAGAGCTGGGACCTCCTAGGGTGAATTGACCCCCCGAGACCTGACCTCACCCAGGAGAGACAGGGAGAAAGCAATGCCACACAAACCCACTGGGACAAACAAGTGAGCCCAGGTTACAAGACTCTCATCTTTCATCTCCTCCGTCCTCCTGCTATCCTAAAAATTACGTTCTCATACAACAAAACTGTACTGTCAATTACATTTTGAGGGAAACATATTTTCTCCTGTTTGTTTTTGCAGCAGCCGTGAGTTAGTGAACACGAACATGCACTAGAAGCAGGCATGGTCGGCCGGCTATGTCAAGAAAGCAAGGAGAAGTTCTGATTACAACACACACAGAGGGAGAGAGACTTCATTCTCTGCTCAGGTAGACATTACTCCCCTATATCTTTACATAGACAATAGTTGTCGATGATATATTAATGCTCTGGATATCATAGAGAACATTTAAATAACGTAACAAACATACTTATTTTGAGCCAAATCATGATGGTTTTACTAAACCTAACCAATTAGTGTTGTTGCCCTAAACCTAACCAAGTAATCGTGCTGCATTTTTGTTTTGTTTTGTTTCAATTTACAACGTTAACCACGTGTTTAAAACGGAGTTTCCCTCAAAACATAACAGAGAATGCAGTTTACTTGTATGGGAACGTAATTTTGTAGGAGACAGAGTTTGCCAAGACAGCTAAAAAAATGAAAGTAGAAGGGTTGGAGAAGATAGTGAACTGCACTATATCGTGCTTACCTTTCAGACAGTTAGACTAGTTAGACAGAATACCTAATGACTGTGTTCAATGTACGAATATCGGTATGTTAAAGGGATAATTCGGGTGTTTTGAAGTGGAGTTATATTACTTATCCATGGTAGGTGTATTACCTACAGTAGATGGCGGTCGGTGTGCCCCCAGCATCGAGAAACAGACAGAAGTACCGACACCGGAGCAAAGCAATACAGTGCTGTGGAGGGGGATGGCAGAAAAGCGTATTTTCACCACCTAAAAGAAAGGCATCTAAAACTCCTGCCTCCACACCTGGAGGCTGATGATTTTTATATTTTTCTGATAACAACATTCCAACAGGTTCCCACATCATGCAGCGATTGGCCTTTCCATGACGGCAGACTTTTCACCCTGCCCTCGAGTGTGGCCATTCAAAATTCAAAAATTCAACTGACAACTGACAACACTTCATCAAGCTAGTTCTTTTCAAGCGTACCCTGGTCTTTAGCAGGATGCCAGTCTGCATCAACATGCAACCACTGCTCTGATCTGATCAATGGAAATGTTCAGAAATCCTGTAAGGTGCTGCCAGTTAACGTCTTCTCCCCATGCCATATTCATCTCATGTCACATTTACAGTACAAATCTCCATCTCCCATCTACCAGAAATCACAAATGTTGGAGGTATGTCAACACAAGCGGCAAACTGCAGGAATCCAGCATTGTAATGAGATCTCATTAGAAAAGACAGGTAATGCAGTTTGTTTATGAAATTCACAAGTGGAAATGGTGATGAGTAGGATGAGCCAATGTTGGTGTTGGAAGAGAAATTACTTCACTAGTTTATGAAACAGCTTAGTATTTCACTCATGAGTTTATTAGTTCCTGTGTGCATGCGTTCGTTCATCTCGTCATGCCTGGTTCATTTTCTTCAAACATTACTTTTATATTAAATAGGACACTGTGTGTCATGAAAGAGATACACCAGGATCTTATTTACGTGTTGTTGTTGTTTTTTTACTTCCATGCCGACATTATTTTGTATGAGCAGGTGTTATCTTTAGGAGATAATGGATATGCCATTTTAAAACCTCTCATTTTCAGTCTCATCTTTATTTCTACGTGGAACACATATCAGCAGACACCATTTTTTTTTTTTTAATAATATGTAACAGCACGGATGCCTCCCGAGACTTGGTCCTTATCTCTTCTATTTTAAGCCATGCAGCCCCTATAGAACAGTATGGCAGATCCCACCCGTTGTCTCCTAGCTGAACCCAAGCTCATATTTAACATCACACAGGTGGAGACAGATACACAGCCACACTATATGTCAGACTTTATTGCTTTGTAGATTAACATGTCGGGAGTTCAGAGTATTCCTATAAAGCCTGAGCTACAGTAATATAGCTTATGGTTTAAATACGATGTGATTTGTGCCGCAAACCATAACAGAAGCGTAAGCTGCAGGATTCAATCTGACAACAAGGACTCGGATCCAGAGCTGATATTTCACTATCAGAAGCAAGTTGCACGGTGGCAAAAAAACATTTAAATTCCTTTATCCTGCTTCCTCAGCATACAAACACAGAGCTCACACACTGTTCTCCATGGTGACCCTGAACGCTCAACGCACTGCAACTTAAATATAGTTAATATACAAATCACAAGCAAATAATAAAACATCTTCACTAATTTGACAACACTGCATTCAGAAAGAAAACAAGGGGTAAGTTGAACAACTAATTCATTTTGACATTTCACAGCAGCATAAAGAAATGCACAGAAAACACAACCACATACAGACAACGCAACTAAATACGGACAACACAGTTGTCTTTATTTAGTTAACATTGCTTCATAATTTTATCCTATTAGACAACTGTCTGAAACTGTCATAATTAGCATATGAATTCTTGAGTTATGGCCAGTAACGTGTTTTGTGAGGTCACAGTGACCTTGACCTTTGACCACCAAAATCAGTTCAGGCGCCCTGAGATATCGCGTTCACGACGTTTGTGCGGACAACCTGAAAACATAATGCCTCCGGCCACGACTATTGCCAGTGCGGAGTCATAAAAACAACCAAATACAGAAAACACAATCAAATACACACAACACAGCTAAATACAGGAAACACAAACGCATTTACGGCGACTGCTCGTCAATAGTGTTGGAAAATGAGCTAAAGAGTCTATTTCAGTTTTTCACATTAGAATTGCTTAATTCAGATATTGTTCATGGAGTAAATAACTCCAGCCACACACCCTGGCAACAACTTGCATGCCTGTGTGTGTTCGGCGTATGAGGAGAGCTGGATACCATGGTTAGAGATGGTGCCCCATTCACTCCTATGAAAGTTGCTCATATGCAGAAAAAGCTTCAGCAGGCTTCCTCGTTCTTCTACGTATTTGGACCCATAGAGCCTGTTCATTACAGTCCGTCTCCAACTGAGCCGGCTGACAGTCAGTGTGCATTCGAGACTCAGCTGCCTGACTTCCTGTTGGCTCCCCACACACACGAAAAATTATTTAATTATATACTTTCCTAAAAGTTGCTGGACCGCACTGATCACATTCTGCTTATTCAAAGAGTGAAGGGGTTTGTGATGCTGAAAAATGTATTCACCGATTGACAGCCACTCCACTTCCAATGATTGTGTACGGGAAACAGCTGGGCCAGGGTGTGTAACGTGATGATCCCGGGTGATGCAACACCTTGTGCAGCCACTACGCCGAAATCACTTCACAGCCAAGCATGGCTGCGGCCGAAAAGTAAAAAAAAATACATCCTGACGTCTTTTCCTAACCACTTTTCCTTGACCTCGATGGAAAACGTCATGAGGTCAAGGAAAGGTGAATTAATGAGGACTTAGGAAAAGACAACCGTGGTGTTAAGAGAATCTGACTGCTCTTACACTAGGCTCTGTAATTATGATGATAATAAAATAAAATAATAACAAAAAAAAGTGAAACAAAATGGTTGTCACTGTCCACTCATATTAATTAACATGAATCCCAATTAGTATATGACTGTATGAAAATGATATGCAATATAATCATATCGTATGTTGTCATGAATGGCCGAATTGTGTGTAACTTTAAATGTTGCGGCCGCAAGGAATTGTGGGGCGGCATTATCTCCTTTCCTTTGGTAAAGGATGGTCCAGTGTATCCTATGCTAAAGGAGATAAGAAAGGAAGCATTGAAGCACCTTTCCTTAACATTTAGAGAATTCAAACAGCTCTTATCATGGCTGCTACTGAGATACTTCCGGGTCGATAGGAACCTTCCTAAGCAAAAAAGACTTTTCGACCGCAGCCCAAGTTTCTTTTGGGCTTGGTGTATAGCAGTAATATCCCCTGGGAACTTGGTTTTTCCATATTTTCTGTAAAACTTTTACAACATTTCTGCGTTTGTGTCTGTATTTGGTTTTGTTGTCTGTAAAGTATTTGCGCTGCAATTCGGTATTTGGTTTTCTATATTTGCAGCATGTTTTGTTGTGCTGCATAATGTGTTAATTTGATTGTGTTTTGACTATTTGCATGTTTTCTTTAGTTGCAGTGCGTTGAGCTCTCAGGACCACTGTAGTTTATGCTATAAATTAACGAAATATCAAGCTGCACTAACTGAAGCTTCCAACACATATCGCAGACATGGACATGGAAGGACATCCTCACAGACAGGAGCCCATAGTTAAAGCTAGCGAGCTCTCCATCACAGCACAGCTCCATTCAAGCCCAGCATCTCTTTATGGTCGCTTTACCACAGTCTGTCTGGGCAAAGGGTTCAGGCCTGTGTCTTTTCCTCTTTTGTCTGCTCTCCTGGGGGACATGAATGGGAGGTTGGGGCCCGAACAAAAGGCAGATCATGGGTCTATTGGGGGGGACAAATGAGCTTAGTTTGGGTAATGGCAGCCAAAAGGAAAGGGAGGTCTGGGGAAGTATTGAGGCTCACCTAGGACCGGAACGGGAGGGGAGATGAGTTCTCCAGGATGAACAGCTGAGATCCTCCTTCCCACATAGTGCACATGCTCCGTCACTATCTGACAACAACAGGGCCCGTCTACAGGCGGAGGGTTACGGGTGGTGAAAGGGAGAGAAACACCAGCTGATTGCATGTTTCTCCATGGTAACGGTTAGCTCTGATCAATGATGTAGCCCTAATAAAAAGGAGGGTGAACTATGACCTCTGTCTGGTGATCGTCACAACATGTAGTACTTATTTCTGCTTTATTTACACTCACAAAAACAACAGTGTGGGAAAACTGAATTTAGGTATCCTTTACTACGGCCTGAAAGTGGTTTAATCAATATCTGTTTTTATAAAATAGCTTATTTTGCCGATTAAAATGTCTCACATGCAGCTGTGTATTCCTTTACCGCTACAACTTGTGAGCAACAGCCAGGCCTTTTTTTTTTTCTGAGATCAAGATAAGACCTTTGCTTTAAAAGGAGATGGAGCCGAGATTTCTCTAAATGTCACCTTATCACAAATGCCATTTGAATTCCAGCCTTCCACTCGCCTTCACCGCTTCACACAGCCTTTTTTTTTATTGTTGTAAGAAACATTTCTTTGTGCAAAGCCCTACTCCTCCCGTACACACACACTGCTCACCGTCCCCATGTCATTTCCCCCCCAACTCCCTTGTGGTTTTCCTCGTCTGCTGCTGCTTGCTTACTAATCCTGCAGACAGCCACACAGCAGAGCAGGTTATACTGCAGACCACAATCTGTAGGAGCAGAATATTGGCTGTATATAGTGACACGAAAAGAAAATGAAGGAGAAGATGAACTTTACCGTTTCTGCATATCTCTATCCCTATACATATGCATATCATATGATGATGTCATGGTTTGATTGATTACATATCTGTTGCTGAATTGATCTACATGGCATTGGCTTTTCTATAGGTAGCCTTAAACCTGAACAGATTGTAATTAAGCATTCTGTGTGTGCGCATTCATGAGTGTTGAGAAAATATGATGCTTATCTTGACTTTTTTCCTCGTAAGATTACTAATTTCTTCTCGTAATACTTTCTTCTTGACTTCTTAGAGAACACAGATGTGTTGGGACGTGTTTTGAATTTGCAGAAAGATTTGAAAAAGAACAGAAATCTTGCTGAAACACATTATGAGCTATTAAAGTCCAGGGAGTTGTAAATGAATAAGTGAATAAGTCAAGACATACACATTTAAAGAAGTTACTTCCCCCAAGCAAAAGACATAAAAGATTAGGGAAGAGTAAATCATGCCGACATGTGTGTTGACTCAGTAGGGATAACGTAAATATCTAAAAGCGATACAGAAAGCCTGAGAGCTTTGCTTTATTATAATTCTATATTTTTAATTGTCGCCTGAATTTAGTGTTTTACTTTACATAAATAAAGACATTTGCACCATAAATCGATTGGTGAAAGATTCACCAGAATGCAGGAAATTACACTCAAAATTCCCTGGGGGAGAACCCCAGACCACACTGCTTAATACGTGCCCCCCAATGTTGAAAGGAAACCTACGCCGTTGGATGGGGGTTCATCATGGGACATGAAGTTTTTCAGACATGAAGAAAAATCATATCAAATGTTTCATTACAAGTTCTTTGTTGAGCCTGTAAAATGGTGTTAATTGATACTCCATTACTGTCCTGCACTCCTGTGAGTGACATCTACTAGCATCTTGTTAAAGAGATGAAAACACAGAGCCGGCTGTAATGATGTGATTTCTGATGTCGGTGATGTGACTGATGACCGACGGCGACCTCTGGGTACGAGGCTATCCGACGGACTGACAGGTGATGTGTGAAGCGACGGGCGATGAGCTGCTGAATAATGGGTCCTTGTCAAAGTCTTTTCCTTTTGCTTTAGAAGAGCTAGCACACAAGGCGGCACGGCCCGGGCTCCCATGATTGATGCCTACCTCGGGACTGAGCTCCGATAGGCTGTTGGTGGTCCCTGAATGTGAATGAAAAGTAGCTCTTGTTTCAGTCATGTCACCGCGCCACAGTCGTCCACAATATCTTCATTTGCTATAGTTGCGAAACCATTAAAAAAATGCCATGTTTTGTAAATCTATTTAAGCTCCGTGAGGATATCTGTCAGAGAAACTGTGGTGCAATGAATTTTAATGAGGACCATTCTCTTAGAAACACAATGAAAGAGGTGTTTCTAATGGAAACTGAGGCATGGGGATGTTAACTTTTATAGCTTATCTCCACTGTTTATATTAACCCAGCAGTAGAGCCGGCGGCAGACACACAGCGAGGAAGGCTCATCTTTTCATTCTCCACCTCCTCTTTATTTCTCCCATCCTGCCTTTCTCCTTTCTTACCTTTAAATAACCATCTTTTCTCTCTGTACTTTTGTCAAACGGCGAAAAACGCAGCACGAGCCAGACTTTACAATATTTCAAAGCGCTGTTATTTACCACTAAACACCTCAAATAAGTCACCTGCGAGCAAAAGAAGGGAGCCCGTATACCTCTGGAGAAAACGCCCGTCCATCATAACACAGCAGCAGCTGTGATGGACAGAGGTGAGAGGTGAGGGCAGGCAGGTCAGCTAGAGCAGAAGGGCCACCGGACAATAGAGTGGAGAGCTTTGGACAAATCGCATTAAGCAGCTGTGAAGAGGTTCGAGTGCTGCTCTGCTCCCGACATCCATTATATTTTCTCAATCAGCTTCAAGGATGAGCCATTAGGGTGCTATTCTATGTGTAATCATTGTGCTCCTCGGAAGAAACACCAGAAAACGGTGGTAATTAGCCTCTTATGAGCCTCTAAATGACATATTCTGCCACCTTTGTCCCATAAAACATGCTGACATTCAGGGTTACAATTGAAATAACATTCAAATTGCTAAGAAATCAGCGTTTACTGTACATCCCTGGTGTCTGATTGGACCTGTGTGCTAATTTGGTCAAAGTTTGGCTAGTTTAGGCTCAGAATCGGTCAAGACTGACAAGCTGAGCCAGCCCAGTCACACAAAAAGCTGTGTGAATGATGCGGTTCTTGCTTTAGGAGTGTTATTTTCACGCCATGTAGTCTGTACTGACTGCAATGTAATGACGTAGAATAAAAGGGGAGAAAGACTGCTTATGTTGAGTCGATGGATTTAATCATAAATCAATCATAAATCTACAAAAGCTGGTATCAAACTGCAATGTAGCTGGCTTTGTTACTCTCCAAAATTGGATTGTGTGTACTGTGAGCCATGCTGGCTATTTGGAGAGCGCAGTTCACCTTTCTATAACAAGGCATGGGTGAAGGGAGTCAGAGATTGGGGCATTTATCAGAAAAAAAAATGTATCTCCATGAGTCCTCTCAGTTACATGTTGGAGCCTGTGTGGTGTATGAACAGTGGAAAGTCCACGGCACCATTGATGTGCAGTTTAGAAGGGACGTCGTAACGCGGTGCTCTTTTGGAGAGTGGAACGCATAGCGAATGTGACACTAATACTGGCTACTTGCAACCTAGCGTTACGGGGGCATAGGGACATATTGGCACAGCCAGACACTGGGAACTTCATTGCCATTATTGAGCTGCTGGCAAGCTATGATGCTGTGCTGTAAAGTGTTGATCGAACGGCCCAAGGGGTCAGAAAAATACCTCAGCCTCTCCATCCAGAATCAGCTCGTATATATTTTGTCACAGCAAGTTCAACAGTACATAACGGATTTTTTCAGTGATTATGGATACTACTCAAGATCTGTCCAAGGGAGACCAGCTAAGCCAAGTATACAGATATGTCACCATAGTAAGGATGGATATAGCTATTGATATCACAGTAATTGAGGCTTTTTGGGGACTTGAGCATAGACTGTATATAAAAAGTGGACGTAGTCACATGACGTCACCCATTGGTTTGTGGACTGCAGTTTTGAAGCCTCGAGTTTGGCATTTTGCTCATCGCCATCTTGGTTTTTTGGAACCAGAAGTGACACGAGAGGGTGGAGCTAAGTACATTAATTAACTTTCATGAGCTGAAAACACACTGTGAAAGGGTTAAAGTTGTAAGACGAAAACACGGACAACTCCCAGACTGGACAACGCCGTGGTAGTGAGTAGCCACACCCTATAGCATCCCCTGCTTTATGGTCTATTTGACTTGAAATGGGACCATAATTTACTACATGAACATCATGCTGTATTGAAGAAGACTTGAAACTAGCGATTGAGACCATAAACTCGTGTTTATAATGTTTACTGAGGTAATAAATCAAGTTTAAGGCACTTCTGCATTGGCTTCACTTTTCAGAACTAGAGGTCGCCGCCTGGATTTGAGGAAAAAGCTGAAATATCTGCAAGAAAGCTGGAAAACAAAATCCTCTGCAGCATTACAAAAAAATGGCATTGATATTTCGAAATATCGTGGGCAGGGCTATGACGGAGCGGCCAATATGAGTGGGGTTTATTCGGGAGTACAGGCCAGGAAAAGGGAAAAGGAACCACTTGCAACATACGTACACTGTGTGGCACACAACCTAAACCTAGCCCTCGTTGATGCAGTAAAAAACAGAGATGAAACAGCTTTATGACACCATAGAACACACAGTTTATGTTTTTTTGCCACGGTATTAAAAGGTGGGCCATGCTCACTGGCATCATTTCCACAGACCTCTGAGCTCACTCGGACATAACATCGAAGCAACTATGCCCCACTCATTGGTCTTCTAGGTATGAGTCTCTTACTGCCATACGGTTACAGATATATAGACATAATGAGAGCTCTCACAAAAATAGCTCTGACCAGTGACAAGAACGATGAGCATGGTGAAGCAGCCTTAAGTATGGGAGAGTGTGAATGTTGTCTCTAAAATACTCCAAGACACAGACATACAGAAGGCAGTGGAATTGCTTGAGAACACCAGATCTTGTCTGAGTACTGGGGTGCTTTTGACCAGGCAAAGACAACAGCGCAGACATTCGCAGTCAAATGGGGAGCTCAGAACACCTTCAAAAATGTAAGAGTAAGAAGAGTGAAACGTCATTTTGACGAGTTTTGTGAAGATGAGCACCTAACAAAGAAATACATTTTCTATGCCAATCTGGACAGAGTAATCCCCCAGCTCTCCCAAAGATTCACTACCTCTCACATGTTTGAGGCCCCAAACCCACGATCCTTCAGCGCGTAGGCGATGATGAGCTATATGACAAAGCAAAACGTCTGTCCGACCACTACAACAGGGACACAGAAATAACATTTCCTGCACAACTCCTGTCATTCAGGGCCTGTTTTTGAGCCAATGTTGCTCAGCAGTCCTCAGGCTCCCAACATGCCAAGATGCTGATTGTGGATCATCACTCCGTAACATCCACCTTCGGTGAGGTGTGCACTGCCCTGCTGCTATTGTTTCTGACATTACCTGTGACAGTGGCAGTAGCTGAGCAATCTTTTTCCAAATTGAAACTCATTAAGACGTACCTGAGGAGCAGCATGGGGCATGAGAGGCTGAATAAGCTGGCTTTCCTGTTCATTGAAAGCATCAGACATTGTCGAGGATTTTGCTCAACGCAAGACTCCTCGGATGCCATTCAAATAGGTGAGTAGGAGTGCTTTTTCAAGGGGATCTGGGGTATTTGATGAGCTGCCGTGCCCCTAGTTACAGTAACAGGTTGCTATCATTTCAGAGTCAGGTTGCCGCAGAGCGTCTGTTTCATTGTGTCTGTTTCATTGTGTCTGTGGTCTTCAAATGTGGCCATACCAAACAATGCCTTTCATCAGTGTTTTTAGGGAATATTAGCTACACTTTTTAATTTATGATTACTAGGATTTATGCAGACTGTGTGTAGCTGGCCAGTTTTTGGGACATGGTGTTGTTTTTTGTTAAATATTGCAGCTCTCTTCTGTCTCGTCATGTGCTATAGGCTTCATTTTACTATCATCTCTTGCCTTTATATCAAAGCACTCGTGAGGTTATTGCACCGAAAAATGCCTTTTGTTGAAGTCAGCGGTCATTTCAGCACCACAGTGAAATAGACAGCTCCTCTGCTCTCAGGCGCTGATGATGCTTGTTTTCATGTTTCAGCACTTTGACCGTCAGAGCGCTATCCATGGTCCTAATAGCTTCCTCTTTGACCTCTCTACTTTCCCAATACAATAGCCGAAGTAACTGATTCGACTGTAAAATCCAACACATTGTTGGTGTGTTAGTGTTTTTAACTAATAACTTGGTGTGCGTGCACTATAGGGTCCGTCGTAACTACCTTACGCCCAAACACAAATTAACCATAACCGTAATGTTTAAAGCTCGAACGAACAGCATGAGAAGTAAAGGAGCTTTGGGATGAGTAAAGTGACTGGGAAAACTGGGAAAGAGAGATAACTGGTTGCTCTGTGTGTTCGACCATAAGACAAAACGTGTCTGGTGCTCTTGGAAAACGGGACGGAAAAAATCAGGATAGACAGGAAGGCAACCAATGTCTGAGAAAACGGTCATGTACTCTAGACAGAGAGAGCAGGAAACATTCCTTGGTCTCTAGAGGAGTAGAGGAACAGCTGTCATTACGCGCAACAATCATGCATGGCTGTGAATATCAAGCTCCCTTAGGCCTACCATTAAAGCTTCAGTAGGCAGAATATTTTTGGCATCATTTGGCAAAAATTCCATAATAACCTTTCAGCATATTGTAATTCAAGTGTTCTGAGAAAAAAATTGACTTCTGAACCTCCTCATGGCTCTGTTTTCAGGCTTTAGAAAATCTAGCCCGTGACGGGAGACTTTGACCAATCACAGGAAATCTTACAGATGCCATTAGGAGCACCGGAGGACACCGGAGGACACCGGAGGACATAGAGGCACATGATTGTTTTCAAGTTACCTGTCTCATGCACTATTGTCAGGATATAGTGACCGTTTTATAAAAATAACTTTTTTTAATTATATTTGCTCCATTTCTACCCACTGCCGCTTTAATTCATCACATGCACATGTAAACAATCATCGCGGTGATATCTCAGTCATCATTATTAATTGTCAGAAAGATGATCAATGATTAATTTATAGTGCTCATATTTAAACAGACTTTGTGACAAATGTTTAACCTAAAACAAAATCTTGTACTAAACCTAACGATGTAGTTTTCATCGAGTCAAGTTTCTTGTCTTGGGCTTCAGATGTGTCTTTCATAAGCTTGGACATGTTGGCTAGCTCTTTCGCCACGTCGCTGTCGATGGCAACAGGTGATTCGATGAGTGTTCCCAGAGAGACTTACTCTGCTTCACAGAGTTGGAACAAACTTTCAGAACATGTAGAACTTGCAACAACTTCCAGGTTAAAAAACTACTCCACTGCTACTGACTGAACCTTCAGCACTCATGATCATCAACACTGCACGCTCATCTTTACCTATTATACAAACCAAAGCAAATTCCTAGTGTACACCTGATACACCTGGCAATAAACAAGATTCTGATTTAGTATTAATTTCTCTGTTTTTATCTTGTTTTTTGGGGTTGTTTTTAAAAAAAAAAAGCCTATAATGTTCTAATTTGTTTTCTATGGTGTAGTTGTTTTGTGATGTTTGTAATACATTATGCAAAGCATTTTGACTTGCCTTTGCATATGAAATGTGTACAAATAAACTTTCCCTGCCTTGCTTAAATGACTTGATTGATTTTTTGCAGATTACAATCCATATTCTTCCTAACGTTCAGTATGTCGAAAGAATGTTGCCCTTGCAGTAAAGAGGTGTATAGTACTCTCTTTTCTCTCTCTCAGCTTGTACGCATCTGTAAAAAAAAAAACACTGTTATGATTCATATTTTCCTGTGCAGGGATAGAGAAATGGAGGTATAGAGAAGCAGAGAGGGAAGGATGGAGGGAAATGGGGACTACTAAGTGTTTATTAATGATAAACTAGCTTCAGAGACTCCAGAGGGCTCAGTGATCTCCCGAGGTGTAGAGTCTGCTCTATTTATTCTCACAACCTGTCAGCCATTTGAAACAAAGAGAAAATATATCTGGAGCCCTGCTGTGCTCACTTACGGAGCCTTTGCAAATGTCTCGCAAACATGAATTACATCCAAATTTACCCCAGAGCTTTTCTTTAATGATGGCAGGTCTGTTTGAATTCTAATGGATTCCAATTATGGATGGAAACACAGAGTGAAGAAGAAGACGACGATGCAGGCTTTCAGTTATAATGGTGCGGTAACTGGTTGTAAAAATACACCAGATTATTGGGACAGTAGCCTGTTGGTTCAAGAAAATAACAGTTCATGTAAGTCATTCATGTGTTCTTAGTAGATTGAATAATAGCATAATCTTCAGAACCCTGGTTCTCAGGAACCAAAGTAGCTCATTGTGGTTTGGGTTAAAATAAGTCTGTTACGTGACTGGCGTTAGTAAAGTGCAGATGTTACCTAACGAAACTACAGTAAAATAAGTCAACGCTAAAAGTTCTGTGTTTGTTTGACCCGTCCAACCAGTGGCGTAAGGTAGTTACGATGAGCCCTGATGCGCGCTATTATGATGGGCCATAGTATATACTAGTTACTAGTTATGAAGCACACACAGCGTGGGCTAGCGACTGTTTATAAAAAAGCAAAATTAATCTAATTTAGGGAGCTTTGCTACTTTCTCCTCCTGTTTTTTTCTCTTTCGTCTTTTCTTACTGTTGCTTTTTGACAGATTTTGCGCCCAAATTAGCCACCGTATATAATATTGTCACATGATCAAATAGAGACTTGACATTGGACAACATCAACATATAAAGCAATCATTTCATATCTGTATATGACAAAAATACCAAAGAAAATAAGATATTATTAAGTTCATTGAATAGTTTTTATATAGTTTATTTATAGTTTTGATAGTTTATGTAGAATAAGCATATAATTTTGTTATAGATTGCTACTGACTATTTTATAAAAATATACGTAAATATATAATGGTATACGTAGCAAACGGCACCATTCTATTATACGGTCAGTCTGAGTCCTAAATATTTGGCCTTTTCGCAAAAATGACCCTGCAGTTTGCAAACATCGCCTGATGGGACTCCCAGCACAGGATTTCTTTAGTCTTAAAAAATCAAAATACTTTTCCTGTCATTCGGCATCAACACTGTGCAAAAATACTCAATAAAGCTTAAATTGGGCAACCTACATGACAGCTACCAAGTGTTCACTGCCAATTATGGGCCCCAATGTGGATACAATCTTTGTGCTTGATGTCCCATCATCAAAGATCATACCTTCAGTTTGATTCTACTTGATGATATAGTGTTTGTGCTTGTTTATGCTCCCTGAATATACCCTCCAATAAGTTGTGTGGTTTTATTCCTCTCACAGCTCACCCTTGTCTGACCTAGATCTCAGCAGCTATACGGCACATCTGTATGCCAGCAGCACTGCCTGAAACACCGTGAATGCAAGCCTGGAAGGAGCAGAGAGAATAGCTGAAGGTTTCATTGCTACCCGTTCAGGGTAATAATCACACACTGCTGAGATGCACTCTTTGGAACAGTGGCGGAGGGAATGTAATGGCTTCCATGTGCATGTTTAACATGTGCCTCCACTGCTGCTGCTGCTGCTGCTGCTGCCTGATCACACTAAGCGCTCATCAGTCTCAGCCATGTATTTTTTCTTCCTTTATGTTCACACTTTTTCTTGACATTCCTCAGCTCTGTGTGTGTATGTGTGTGCATGGACATCTGTGTGTGCCCGTCTATGTTGCTTACACAAATCTGGTCGGCTGAGAGGCGAAGCTATAGCCTCAGCAACGGCAGCCTATAATTACAGCGGCAGCTTCAGTGTGAGAGCAGGGAGCCTGCTGGGTAATTGCTACTAAGAGCACCGGGGGAAGTATGGCTCCTTTACGTCCAGCACTTATTCAAATGGATCAACTAGAGCCATTCCAGAAATTGAGCATGCAGGACCAAAAAAACTGACACGGCGGCAACTCTGTGAGACTGATTACATATAAGTGGCAGAAGAAAGTAGGGCTGAAACGATTCCTTGACAAACTCAAGTAACTCGATTAAAAAAAATCATCGATGCAAAGAATTGCATCGATGATTCAACGCAAATCCAAACCCATGTTGAAATTGTCAGGATGAGAGCTAGTGCAGAAACAAAGGTAGAAAATTATATTACATACTTCATTCAAATACGAATACGGCATTAAATAACTCTGTATTACTTCTAGTACCTGATGGGTAGCCTGTACTGGATGTATCTGATGACAAACACACTGTAGATCAAATGGAAAACAAACGAGGATGAATGAAAAGTGACTTTTTAACTATCGTTTGACTTCCCTTTGTGTTTGTGACATCCTGACCGAGCGACATAAAATCAGTCTGCCTCGTCCGTCTGGTGTGGCCTCTCTCTTCAAAGCATGCTGGACAGTTAATTACAACACAGGGTGATAAATGCACATACACACACACACACACACACGCATGCATGCCTTGGCAAGCCAGTAAAATCTGAGACACCCCTTAGGATCCCAGCAGCTGGCAGAGGTTCTGCAGCCGTGTCTGGGGTAGCTGACAATTTACTGCAGGCGAAGCCTCTTTTCTCAAATATACAACCAGCTGAAAACAGCCAGCAGCTCATTGTGACAAATTTGAGGGTGTATCAGAGCAGAGCTAGTCATAAAGCAAGAACACAGCCATCTGTAATATGTTAGTTGGGTTTTTTATGGGTGGAAGATGACATCTATTCAACTGATATAGAGCATCCAGCTGAAATAGGTCATGTTGGCTGTGCCTCCTCTGATACCCATATTTCCTCTCAAGAATACCTCTATACACCTCAAAGAGGTCATGTACTATATACTGGAAATATACGTATAAGCTGTATATTCAACCCGGTCTCACTCTCAACTCGTCAAATCCCGATGCTTGGTCAGTGGCCCTCAGCGTCTGATACCGACGCACCGAGGCACCCTTTAGTGTCTTCAGTATGAGATGCACCAGGCTTTCAACTGACTCCGATGTAAACCTCATTATTAGACGCTCAGAGAAACTGACGTAGTTTCTAAGAGTGAGAAAGTCCACTTAAGGAGGGTGGGAGGGAGGTTGGATGGGTCAAACGAACACAGCTTTTACCCACTGCCTTTCACTTGGACAAAGAAAAACAACCTGCAATACTGCCCAGCGGCTGCTAACAGCTAACAGCTAACTAGCTGTCTATCCTGCTGACATGAGAAGATGAGCTCTGTTGTGGACAGCGCTCGGTTGAATTTGTCATTTGCTAAGCAATAGTGAACACAATATCGTTCCCGGGACGACGGAACGCCATTGTAATGTTGGATTACTTGCGGCCCCTACCGGCCTGTTAAGCGTAGTGAGGAGTCAGCACTCAATGACGGTATAAAACAGTCAATAAAAGATGTTTTCAAAAATTGTGAATAACTGCAACCACGAGAGGTCCTTGAGCTTACAGTCATAAATGAGCACAAAAAATATTAGTCCGATGGGTCCAGCAGTATGAGAGATTAGCCGTGGACAGACAGACACAGAGATGCACATGCATGCATGCACACACGAATACATAATCTCCTGGCGGAGATAACTATAATAAAAAAAAGGGAAATGACATGATGTATTCCTCAAACTGATTGATGGTCTGCATGGGAGTATCTATGAGAGCTGTGTATAGGGCATGTTCCATAAAACATGGAGAGAACACGTGAACACACACAGACACACACCGTGAGGAAACCCCTCTTGGGTGCTCATTTGCACTAACACACGACCACTCAGCTGGCTTTGTCTTGAGTTACAAGCCGAAGCCTTTGAGCTGTGTGCTCAATAAAAACAGACAGTGGCCTCCATCCTTCCTGCTCTGACCCTGGAGCATTTCACCAACCCAGTACAAAAATGCTTATACATCAGGAACCTCTAGTACGTACGCCAGTAAATCGTATTCTATTGCTCGGGCCCAAAAAAGACAGGGAGGGCAGTGAAACAAAGATGCACGCAGGTTAGGCCAAGGCCTTGTGAGGATGAAGGAGATCAGGATCAGCGCTTGTATGAGGGATTTATGAGAGGCACCGATGTGAATGTAAAACAACGTCTCAGCTTTCAGCAGTGCTCTTTATTTGTTCAGGGCTCGAGCACAGCTGCATACACGACTCCCTGACTCTTCTCACTTTCTGTGTCCAGAGGGTCCACATTGATCTTTCACTGTAAAGAGGAGGAGAGTCTCTAGTGTTTGTATATGCATTTATGCCCTCTATAAAGCACTTTGGGATGAGCGTGTAAACAAATGTGAATACAAGAATGCAGATAAATTTGGCTTTGATCGGACTTCTTTAAAGAAGCTCTGTGTCAATCCGTCAATCACTGTGACTACTGCTATAGCACTGAGACCGTGGACAAGGCTCGGAAACCACAACATTGCAGCAAAATTGGGTATAGCGTGAAACCAGCAGGGATTTGTTGAATCCAAATATTTTCAGGAGTTCAGTTTGGCAAACTTGAGTGTGCAATAGGCTTTGGAGCCTCGCAGCGTGATCTCACCCCATCGGGCCACAGCAACAGTTGAAAGCATAAACTTAAGAGAACTTCTGCAAAAACCCCGCAGAGGCAAAACATAACTTTATCCCTCAACTTCAGCACTTTAAAGATAGCACAGTGATGCACGCCGATCTTGGCTTTCCAAACCACTGCCCTTAGATGACCAAGCTTGTGCTTAATCATCCTCTAATATTCATGCCTTTGTGTGTGTGTGTGTGTGTGTGTGCTTTGACAAGTGTGCATATTTCATTGGAATGTGGAGAAACATCTTTTGCCTTTTCATCAGCGAGAGCCCAGGAGGGTTGGGTATCACTGCGGCTCCTGTTGTGTGATTGACAAGCGCTGCTGCTTCTGTAATCTCATTGCATGGCTGACTGGCGCGATCTGTGGAGTCAAACAGAATAAGGCCTTTACATTGACATGCTAGGAGAGTCCCAGGACTGAATGGACGGAGAGCACTAGTTTCCTCGCTGTGATTTCCCCCTTTCTATACTATACAACCATGCTAGTGTCTGACGGGGAGCGACACAAAGACTTCAGTGTGTGAACGTCTAGGTGGAGAAAAAAGGGACAGGGATGATCTCTGTGTATACACAGACACTCTAAACACGAGGACACATGACTGAACAGATGGTGAAAAGACTTAACACTCCACAATACACTCCAGCTACTGGCTTTTTTTTTTTTTTTTTTGGGAGATTTTGGAGATTTGGAGATTTCTGTCATGTTGGAGCATTGGATTTCAAGGTTGTTGGATTTTGGGAACACACACGTGATGATTAGTTGCATTTGAGGATTACATAACTACCAGAGTTCTGACCCGTGCAACCTGCAAATCTCTAGAAAAAACGCTTAACCAACCCAAAACAAACCGATTTAAGTCTGTGACAGGCTTACGCTATACGGATAGAGATAGCAAGACAACTTGTGGAAAACAGAAATGTTTGAAATAAATACATTTGATCAAAGTGGGATTAGGAAGGATGAACCTTTATATATTACAAGATGACCTGAATGACTTTTGTACACTCTACCACCTAATCTTGAGAATCAGATGTTGGTTTAAACAAAGCTACAGCTCGAAACCTGTGCAGGTTTTCCATCTGAAGGGGAGGAAGGACTTCATATTCTAATAAATATTTCTATATTATACAAGGCATCAAATGCGTGTGAGAATAATCACCTGACTGTACTCTTTCAGCTCATTGTTTTGGTTTTACAGCCCAAACTTTACTTATCTACTTCAGTTTCATCACTCATCAACCTGGTTTCCAGCAGCAGCAGCAGCAGGCAGAGTTTTTTTACCGAAAAAGCTCTGATAAACCCACTGTACTGTACCTGCTCAACAGCAAAAAGCAGACAGACACAGTTAGAGACTAGCTGGTGAACATAGTGGAGCATTTAGCAGCTAAAGACACAGACCAAAACAGAGCTAAAAATTGGACTTACACTCATTGCATGGCCGGAAACATGACTAATAATAATGTAGCTCCATGTCTACTGGATGTGTAAATAGTGTTTGCACAAATACTGTTTCCTAACCCGTTAGCCATAACAACTTAAAGGTTGATGTTGTGTTTACAGCGTACAGCAAAAATAAGACAAAGAAGAAGAAGAAGAAGAAGAAGAAAAAGAAAAAGAATTCAAGTTAACAGAATCAAAGATCAAAATCAAACAACACCCAATATAGTATATCCTTATGATGTTATTACACCTATAACAGAAACACAACATTTCATTTGGAGTTGTGCTCCGCCAACTCCTTAGAGATATATCTGTCTCTTTAGCAGCTAAATGCTCCGCTGTGTTCATCCAACACATTCTCACTCCCAGCTCGTCAAATACGGCAGCTTGGTCGGTGGTTCTAAGACGCTCTACGTACCCCTCTAGCCTAGTCGTTACATGCATACACCGTCTTTTCAAAATAAACTTCCATTTTCACAGGAAACAACTTTGTTCATTATGATTTGGGTTAAAATAAGTACATTCGTTGTAAGTTAAATACGTAATTATTTTTATTTTATATTTATGACTTGTTATGCCTTTGATTCTCATTTTGCTTTTACTTGTGATTTTTCTTTTATACAGTATATATATATATTTTTTAAAGAACATTGTTGGAGGGTACCTGAGACCCAAGATTTTCATTGCCAACGACTGCTTGCTGTAATTGTTGTGTATATGACGAATAAAGAAACTTGAACTTGACCTCAACCTACGTGACGTGATGTTACGTAACTTAAAATATGTCAACGTTGACTTTTGGTTTCACATGGGGACACGAACATCGGTCTCCTGGGCGGAAAGTCTTGTGTTTCACCAAAATTACGACCATGTAGAGCGTCATAGTTTGACCTGTAGGGCCACTGACTAAGCTGCCGTATTTGACTACTTGGGAGTGACAACGGGCTGGTTCACCAACTAGTCTCTAACTGTGTCTGAGCAGGTAGTGTATACAGTGGGATTTTACAGCTTTTTTTGCTGACAGCTGTCTTCTGGAAGCAAGGTTGACGACAGCTTAATTTGCACGCTAATAAAAATGAGCTAAAAAAAAAAAGGACTAAGAGGCTCTGTAAAGTTGAGAGAAACTGCACAGTTGATATGTGATAATTCTCTGTGATGCCGTTAACGTCATTTGTTGAAAATATTGATAACTGCAGCTTTGAATTTGCCAATTATGTATAAGAATCACATGGAAATCCAAAGACGCACTCTTTGACTTCAGTGAATCCCAGACAGATCTCTAGTGTGGCTCCACAGTAGCTGGATGAAGCAGATGAAAGTGGGATCTCCAGTCAAACTGCTGTGAGCAGTGAGCCGTAGCCTGATTGAGGGGCTCTTCAACGACTAAGCGAAGGGCCTTTTCCTCTGTGATGACATGTCAACCAGAGCCTAGATGGATCACCCCGCATCTCCTCAATGCCCATAACCGTAAGACTGGATCGTCTATTCGAACCCCTGACCTCAAACAAGTATAGTGAAAGCATTTATAAGAGTTAGCGATCACAGCGGAGGCACAGAAGCTGAAATATTGGGCTACGTTGTGTGTTTCTTCCTTCCTCACATGCCTACTCATCTTATCCTTCATCATACTGAGAAGAAGAGGAGTGATGGAGGACTAGCCCTACACCCTCTCTCCTGACTCTCAGACACATTTATACCAGAGGATGTCCCTCTGGACTGGCTCATGTAATATACCGCCTGTCTGGAGCATTTGTGGACACATAAAGCTATTGGATCCCTAAAGCTATTATTGTATGAGTGCTGCTCTGACCATTTATCCACCTGAAATCAAATAAACTGCCTGACTACAGCCGCCCTGTGACTGCTTAACCAGCTATTTTTGTTTTGTACATGTTTGGTGTTGATCTATGTGTTTGTAGCATTATATACAGCTAATATACACCTAACAACATGACAAACTAAGCTATGAATTACAACCCATTCTAACAGAAAAGGAGGAAAATAACAAATGAATACTTATATTGGCCTACAGAATGTATATAAGGTATTAAATTCCAACCTTGGCTTATATAATCCTTGTGAGTATAAAAGGTAAAAGGATGTATGGTATGAAAACCAGTGATCCGTCTCAGAGCTGCAAGTCTTGGCTAAAGATTTAGCCTGTGTCCTCCTGGGAGAGCTACCACGAAGGCCTCCTTAAATATTCACATATAGCTGTGATGTATATTCTAAGCATGAAGACACAACGCCAGAGAGAAGAGGCCTCAGAAACTGTGTGTTGTGGCGTTGAACCATAGACTATATACTGTAAGAAGTGGACGCAGTCACTGTAACGTCACCCATTGGTTTGCGGACTGCTGTTTTGAAGCCTCGAGTTCGGCATTTTGGCTGTTGCCATCTTGGTTTTATGCTACCAGAAGTGACACGAGGGGGTGGACCTCAAGCCCCCCAGGAAGAGCGTCGGGCTTTGAAGCAAATTGTAGGCCAAACGGTGGAATTACAACCTCTGTGTCCATCACGTGATGCCATTGGGCCCAAAAATACTTTTTTTCCATAGATTCATGAACAGAAAACACAGTGAAGGGGTTAAAGTTCTAAGACGAAAACATGGTCCCAGATGGTACAACTGCTGTGGCAGCGACCTGTCAATCACAAGGTAGCCACGCCCTAAAGCATCCCCTGCTTTATGGTCTATTTGACCCTAAATGGGACCATAATTTGTTAAATGAACATCATGCTGTATTGAAGTAGACTTAAAACTAGCGATTGAGACCATAAACTCGTGTTTACAATGTTTACTGAGGTAATAAATAAGGTGAGAGGTATAGGATCATTTTCTCATAGACTTCTATACAATCAGACTTCTTTTTGCAACCAGAGAAGTCGCCCCCTGCTGGCTATTAGATAGAATGCAGGTTTAAGGCACTTCCGCGTTCAGTAGCGCCGAGATTGAAAAGTGGCTGATGGTGTGCCGCTGTGGTTCAGTGGCATAAGTCGGTCCCTGGAGTGGTATGCCACTCCTGTTTTCTATTCTATTCTATTCTCCTGTGTCCTATTTTCTGTATTAAACCAGACCGTGATCTCTCATCAACCTTAACCGAGTGCCGCCAGGTGTCTGATGATCAGATTTCAATGTCGAAAGCCCCACAAACAAAATTCTATTTACCTCTATTGTATTGGTGTGGAGGCAGAAACCTCAGAGACAGATATCTCAAAACTTGCAAGGCTGCAGGGTTAAAAGAGAGGCGGTCCACATCCTGAGGGTCTAGCTCATGGTGCACAGGACAGGTAAATTAATATAAAAACATCTTTATAAAAATCTTAAAACAAGATATTAAAAGGATGCCGGTTAGGCTTTAGGGGTGGGGGAATAAAACAACCTCTCCTCTCCAGTATGTTATTCATGGTCTCCCCTCCAGGTCGTGGCCAGGCTCAACCCTAAGCTTAACTTTTTGTTAACTTGCTTGTGAGCTACTGGTCCCATATGATGGGAAATCAGTGTTGGAGTAGGGATAGGGATCAGGGTGAGGTTGGGGTCAGGTATTGGCGTGGGGTGCAGTTTTGGTTACATGGCTGCATGGTAAGATACCACTAGAGGTATGTGAGAAAATATGCTTTTGTTATTTCGGTGATCCAAACCTTTAGAAGCATTTTTTGCTGGAGTTGTTTATCAAAGTGATCTGTGTCCCATCTTTCTACTGCAGCATGAATGAAGCTGAAGAAGATACCCCTCAGTAAGACATGTCGCAAGACTTTACACCAGGTCAACTGCCTCCCTCTCCCTAAATATATTCCAACTCCTCATTACCTGCAGTGCTCTCAATGAAAGAGTGGTTATATTGGACTAAATTACACACAGCGACACCTATTACTGTCTTGGTAATTGATACTTCAGCACTGAGTGGAGATGTATTACAATAAAGTGATCAGTAACAGCTCCTTAAGGCAAAATCATTACACAGTGTGACACACTAGCAGTCTATAAACTCCCTGGGTTTGGATGAGTGTTAAAGAGGTCTGCGTGAAGAGTGCTGTAAATTACTATTACAAGACTTGATGTTACACTGCAGGTATGTGGATGCGCCTCCTGCAACGATTACATCATACATTTATAATATTACATGACCACAAGGATGTTAACATGAGGGAGCTGTGTTTATGTGCCAAGGAGAATTTCTCCACACTTCCAAGTTACACTTAATAATGACATCAGATGATTTAATTGCGGTTTCTAGATTTGGACTCTCTACGGAAATGAGTCATGCAGCTGCAGAACAGACACATCTGCATGTAGTCTGATGAGACCGCAGTATTGTCATTATCAAAGCCAGGTTTGAGTCCAGTCACTAAGTCTGATTAATAAAATATACAGTTTTCAAAAGAAATGCCTGCCAAGAGTTGAAGTGTGGATTCGCAGACACTGAAGCTATGTCTGCATCCAGTAGCTAGTAGTCTAAATCTCATTATATGACCTGACCTGTCACACCAGTTTAAAGCAGCCCTAGAGGATGATGACCTCATCAACGCAGTTTGCCAGCGCGTAGGAGCCGTCTTTGTTAGCACAGCAGTAATCTATATAAACAGATTCTGCATTCACATGTAGAATCTGTAGCAATGGTACAAGATTTTTGGTATTTGGAGCGTTCTGGTTTCCGTTTATAGTCGGAGTAGTATTGCCCAATCACGTTCGAGCCGGCTTTGGTTGAATGCAGGTAAATGGTCCGTTTTGACCTGCATTGGCCGAAATGCAATTTGGGAACCCATCAGCTATTGTCTGATGATAATTTAGCTTTAAAAGTAGCTTGTAGTATAGTTTTTGTAAGTATATATGTGGGTGGATGTGTGTGCACTCCATCCATATGTGGCGGTACTTTGTTTTTGTGTAGTTTTGTTTTGTGATGATTAATTGCCTGTTAATTTGTATTAATGGCAATAAAGTAAAAAAAGTAGCTTGTAAACTTGGGAAACAATCAAGTCTCTCAACTCCAACTCCAACTCCAGTCTCGCATCTCAAGTCTCTAATCGGACTGTAAACAATGAGCAGCACATGGAAAAGGAAGTCTTAGCCTGGATATCAGCTGGCTACACCGGAATCCCACAAAATTATGTCCATTGCCCCAAGAGGCGTATCCGTCGTCAGACCGATAGCCAATGGGTTCTGAGGTTGGCACAGCAGAAATAAGGTAAAATCCTATTTGGCCTTCGGAGCGGACCAGACTCTCTGATTACATCTTGGAGTGCAGCACTTCCCCCAACGTTAGTGCTGATAGCAATACAACAGTGGGTGGAATGACACTGAGCAGCAGGCAGGCAGGCAGGTCGCACCGACACACTGGGCCACTGGCATGGCAGCCTACCGTCTGACCTTCCGCACATCATCACTTGGCCATTAACCAGGCGGAGGGGAGGAGAAGGGCAGTGTTTTAACAGCCACTTAGTGAGAGTGCACTGTGGAGTCGAGCGTGCTATGTAAACACATTTATCCTGGGATGTGTGGAGTGTGGACATGCTTAAATCTCCTTCACTGGCAGTTTTGCTGGTGTTGGTGGTAAAGTGCATCAACACTTCACAGCAGCACTCGGATATCGCCCAGGCTCATCACTGTCTAATAAATCAGCAGAAAACATCCCGCTGTGCTGGGGGGGTTTAAGCCAGTGTGATCTTCTGGTATGCTTCCTGGCACATACCTTTTGGATCCGTGCAGTAAAGTAGCACTCGAAATGGACTCTGAAATATATCTTCTAACACGAACAGTAAACATATCTGTTGGTAAGTGTGCAGCCCAGCGGCCTGGCAGAGCGATAGACGATCCATTCTAGCCTGAATAATGTAGGCGCTTGTTCTGTTTGAATGAAAAGGAGCTGGCACTGGGGCAGCTCTGCTGGCAGATGATCCGGTGGCAGAGTGCCTCCCTCTCTAAGAAAGAGGAGACGGGGATAAAAAAAAAAAAAAGAAAAATCGGAGTTCTCAAACAGAATCCACCTTCACATAACCACCAGACCTGAGGGGAAAAGGAGAAATCACACATTCCAGCAGTCTTCAGGTTGTAAAGTTTGCAGCTGATAAGTGAAAAAAAAAATCCTACAAAGATGTAATTGAGCTCAGAGGAGGTCGCGCCGTGGAGTAAGCTACCTGTTACGATCTGACATCAGCCCCCCTGGAGAGCTTGTGCCCATGGAAACAGGAGCCTGAGAAAAGCGTTGTGCAAGGTGCTTTTTTCCTACCCTTCTTTTCCCCTTTTGCTAACATTAATTGGTTGCCAACAGCACTTGACTGTAGCGAGTTGAAGCCTCCCTCTCGGCAGGTCTTTAGCTCGGTCCAGAGAAAGACGGGGGCCAGATGAGTGGAGGGTTTTTTTTGCCAGCTCCCAGCGCCAAGCCGCCAGGGAGCCGAATCGTTTGCATTCGGCGTGATTAGAGAGCCGTTATGTGTCACACAAGTCTGGGCTATAGGCCTGGCTCTACTCTTCCTTTGCCTTGGGTATAGAAGGAAATTATTTCATCCGTTAGTCTCAGGCCACTGATGACAAGGTGGGGGAGATCATCAGCTTCCTCCTAACTAGGTCACTGTGTTATTCAAGTCCAGCAGGAGACTGGAAGCAACAGAAGGCTGAGTGTTAAAACTCCCCCTCACCCACCGCTGGAGATCTTGTTAAAAGATGGCAGAGGAAACTAAGAGAGGAAAAACAGAACAAACCCTAATTTCATTTCTAGAATAAACAAGTGTAACACACAAGAAACCTTGACTGATTTAGCACTTTCCTATTTTACGTGAGTGGCGTTTTATCCACTGGATCGTGTTCCGTAATGGGCCCAGTATGGATAGCAGAAATAATAGCAACTGTCAATTTCACCATTATACAAATATTTGAACTGAGATGCTGTTCAGTCTCTTTAGAACCTTTTTAAGGTTAGGACTCTCTTGACACGCTGTCGTCAAGCTGAGGATCATTTTACAGAAATGTACCCGATGGCTGCCGCTGTCGAGAGTCTCATCTGGAGTCAGGAGCTAAAAGCCAAATCATTACTCTTAGCCGTCGTCGACACGCCAGTCAAGAAGCCCTCATTTTTTCATTTGAAACGTTCCTGATAGAAAATACACCTCTTCAGAAACAGCCGACTCAACTTTGGACAGCCTCAGTCAGCGGTGACGCTGGCTCTGAAAAGAAGCCCTGAATTGCCTGTAATAAGGTCCCTCTCAAGTTAAACGGTGGGACTCTCAATGCAGCAATGCAGCGATCATCTTACACCACAATGGCTTGAGGTTAAAATGAGAGACTCCAGCTGAAAATGTGAGTCATTAAACTTTCACAATGATTCTCTGGTAAGAACTACAAGAGCAGTGAAGTGAAAGGATGTGTGTTACTTTGCTAAAGGCTTCATGTAGTCAATCTTCCATTCGCTTCTCCTCTGAAAACACTGCCCATGTGACCATCAATCAGATGGAATCTATATTTTTCCTTACTTGACCCAGAATTTCAATTGTCCATATGAAATATTTACACTGGTGGTATTGCTACAGCAAAAAACGGTTCAATGTGTGTTAAACATCACCTTCTACTACTCACATTGTGGTCTCAGTCAGTCTGGCATGTACAAGACTGTTTAATACATCGGAGCATTCATCAATGTGCTACAGCATGATTCAAATGTAATTACATTCTGTTTAACAATTGACATTTTTTTATTTTCATAAAGTTGAAGAAGAACTATGTGCACTTGTATGCACTTACGATATACAATATGTGTTATTACAACATGTTCTCACTCCCAACTGGTCAAATATGGTAGCTTGGTCAGTAGCGCTACGCTCCAGTCAGTTTTGGACGTGTCAATTTCTGTTCGTTACATTCATACACTCTTTTTACAAAATAAACTTCCGTCTTCACAGGAAACAACTTGGTTAGGTTTAGGCAACAATATCACTTGGTTAGGTTTAGGAAAAGATCGTGGTTTGGGTTCAAATAAGTATGTTTGTTACGTAGTAATTACGTTATGTACACAACGTAAGTTAAGTTACGTTAGGTAAATTAATTAAAACAGCGGTCTCCTGTGTCTCTAATGATCACCCGGATTCAAGTGCAATACTAAATTGCTGGAGTGCCCCTTTAAATCACAGCCCATATGGCGTAGATTATACAGTTCAATTATCCGTCGCAATGTGGTACCCATAATGATACTATTATAGGATAAAAGTCAATAGCAAATATCTAAATATGTCTTTATCGTGATGTACACATCATCATTATTCTCCCAGCTGAGCTTCTTGGCTGTTCAGTTTATCAGATACCTGACTGTGATCAAGGCTGAGTTAGTGGCAAGCAAAGCTTTTAAGAGAAGTTATGTCCTATACTCTCTTGCTAAATGCTTTGTCGCTTTCAGAGCCAACACTGCCTCCCCCAAGGCCGCCTACCCCCAAAAGTGGAGTGCAGCCTGGAGGCATGCAAAGGTAATGTGGGGGGAATTCTCCAATCAAATAGCTGTGAGGGTCTAGCGGCTGCCGAGCGGCGAGGGCTTCCTCCGCCCGCAGCGCTCTCCCCAGCTTTGTTCTGCCCGTTATCTCTGGCGGCAGATAATCCTGAATGTGCTGCATGGATCACAGCCGCTTCACCAGGAATCAACCACCGGCTCATCATGCATGTTAAACTCATTACATATTCAAAAGGGAACTAAATCTTCTGCGTATCTGCTTGCTGGAGGGACGTGTGCATGTGTGTTTGCACGCATGAGTCCATGTGTGAGTGTATGTGTGCGTCAGCCTCCTCCTCCATCCTCAAAGAGGCTTTGCTAACGGCATTTTTCACCCCCCATTTAACCTTCCCCTTTCATCCTTCCCCTTGTTCACATCCACTCACGCTCAAAGACTTGGGAAAACAGTTTGACTCAAAACTTCACTTTGTGTGTTCTTTGGCGATGAGCTAAAACAAAGTAGCTGTTGACACACACCTAAAGATGTGTCGCCATAGATAGATGTGTGTGTGTGTGTGTGTGTGTGTGTGTGGGTGTGTAGCAGGGTCAAGGCTCTAATCGAGGATCTTTTGTGTTCCCCAGAGACATTGCACTATCCAAGTATGGACAGATTGGAGGGTGAGATAACTGATCCCACTGGGGTCAAAGGTCAAACTGATCAACCTCTACACAAAAAGTTCAATTAAACCTGCACTAATCAATATTTTTATATTCACAGTGGATCAAATTGCGACATGTAATGTGAAAGGGGGTCGCTTGGAGTGACGTACCCAAAGAAAATGATCTACCCAACACAGCACTTCCCCTCAGTTCTGTGGAGGTTTGAGCATCCTTTATTTGTGGTCGCTCTTTTTGGTTCACTCTCACTGTTTTCAGCTAAAAAGCTGTGACGAAGCCACTGAACTCATACCTGCTCAGCAGATAACAGCAGACGGACACAGTTAGAGACTAGCTCAAGAACATAGTGTAGCATTTAGCAGCTAAAGAGACAGATACTTCCCTTAGGAGTTGGTGGAGACCAAAACCGGAGCTAAAAGAGTGAATATTGGACTTACATTTGTCGTTTTGCTAGAAACATGACACCAAATGTCGCATCTTGTTAACATTAAATATTGCTGAAATTGCCTTTAAACACTACACACTAACCTAGGGGACAACCTGAATAGTCAACTATTCAACAATTCGATCTAAGGAGTCCAATTTGACTTCATATCTCAGTCAAATCGTCGACCAAAAATGCGGTTATGAAACAAAGGAACATTCCATTTGGGCTATATGTGGGAGCTGGATGTCTGATTTGACATAGAATTGCTTGGTTTCTCACAATAAATCCTGATATTTAGCATATATATAGCCTATTTTGGTATAAATATCAGCCTATTAATAATACTGTTAATGAAAATAGCTCATGTGCGTTCAATCAATCTCCTTAGTGTGCGTGAAGAAATCACCATGTAGACTAAGTTGCACTATACAAATTTGCAGGACCATCAGAGCAGCATGTTGGTGATAGCCTCAGAAAGGCTAACATATGGCTACATTCACAAAGAATAAAACCATGTCTGTCATTGTGTCTTTCTATTGATCTCCGCTATGCTTCAGTACTACGGACAGCGCCTCAGCTTCCCACACACACACACACACACACACACACTACACGCACAACAAACAGCGCTGTCCATAACTCTGACACAACAGCTAAGCATTAGTCACATGCATCTCGGCCAATCATTTTGTTTTTAGTATTTTTCATCAATGAGCAAAAAAGAAAAAAAACATGATTTGATCAGTCGACGATAGGCATGACTTGACCAATCGACTTTGTAAATTCTTAGTCGGGGACATGCCTACAGTACACTGACCATATCTGACTACACAACCTACACTTGCACAAAGAGCTCCAGACAACAGTCCACTTACTTATTTTAGTTAATTAGTTACCAACAAGCTTTACAGATTTTCTGGCTATTGCCACAGAAACTCAATTAACAAAGATGGGATAAGGTGTATACATGCTCAGTATCCCATCTAATTACACTATATCCCAGCTATCTTATTTGGATTTCTCATAAGCAGGATAAGAGCTAAGCTGGGCTTTTGGAACAAAAACAATGACATGGACTAACTCTAAAAATGCAATAAGTGGCTGTTCTGAACAATAATAATAATAACATAAATGAACAAAATCTATTGGGCTAACCAGGAAATAAATAACTTGAGTGTATACTGTAAGGGCGGCTGCGGCTCAGAGGTAGAACGGGTCGCCCACCAGTGTCGAAGTGTCCTCGAGCGAGATACTTAACCCCAAACTGCTGTGAATGAGTATCTAGATTAGATCCTGATGGGCAGGTTGGCACCTTGCATGGCAGCCTCTGCCATCAATGTATGAACGTGTGTGTGAATGGGTGATTGCTGACATGTAGTTGAGTGGTTGGAAGACTAGAAAAAGCTCCATATAAATGCAAGTCCATTTACCATATTCCCTTCAGTATAAACCATATCCGGTTAAAGAGATCAAGGGAATCACTATAGAATAAAATCTCCAAAAAGAGAGAGTTCTGTGCCCTTTTAGCACATGACTTGTATGGTTTACCAATAGTGTGCTCCAGGGATGACATATTTTAATAGGCCAACCAGGAAGTTAGCATCGCCCTGGGTTCTCTCGACAAAAACCCAATGGGATTGTTCCATTGGGTTTTGGATTATTGCACCACGGTTGCATGAGTATACACAACGAGGCTGTAAAGGCAGACGTGTCGGCATGATTAGGGATGCACGAATCTGACTTTTCCAGTCCCGATAGTGATACCTGGGCTTTGGGTATCGGCCAATACCAAGTACCGATCCGATACCAGTGTTTAATTAATAAACTGTGTGCCACACTGTGTGGAAGAGATTGGATCATTCTTGTATGTGTAAGGCAACATCAGGTTTGACCTAAACATTGTTTTCCTAACTCTGTAAAACAAAATATAACAAATAATTACATAGATTTAAATTTAGTGAAT
>CAKAKR010044476.1:25983-63228 GCA_916700685.1 Adelosebastes latens | reverse complement strand
TAAGCTCTGTGGCAAACACACGTTTATGATACTTACATGTTTTGTTCCATAAAATAATCTCCACAAATGAACACCACTTTTAGGATATTTGAAGTGTGAATGCAATCGGCGGAAGACTTTGTCAGTCCCGATAGTGATACCTGGGCTTTGGGTATCAGACGATACCGAGTACCGATCCGATACCAGTGTTTAATTAATAAGCTGTATGCCTCACTGTGTGGAAGAGATTGGATCATTCTTGTATGTGTAAGGCAACATCAGGTTTGACTTAAACCTTGTTT
Organism: Adelosebastes latens; assembly: GCA_916700685.1. Lineage (NCBI taxonomy): Eukaryota > Metazoa > Chordata > Actinopteri > Perciformes > Sebastidae > Adelosebastes > Adelosebastes latens. The sequence continues at coordinate 62,947 of CAKAKR010044476.1, read as the reverse complement.
TCCCAACTCTGTAAAACAAAATCTAACAAATAAATACACAGATTTAAATTTAGTGAATTGTTATTTCTTATTAAAATAATAAAATGTACACCAGCAACTTCAACATTAACAGGAATTACAATTCAGGTGAAAACCTTTTTAATGCAGCAACAAATTGGTAAAAAAAACTTAAACAGGAATTCAAATTCCAGTATATAATGTATACAGTATATAAACATAGAAATGAATTTAAATAGATCGGCCAGATTGTCACCGATATCCGATCCAGCTATTTGAGTCAGTATCGGTATCGGTGCATCCCTAGGCGTGATGACATTTAGTAGTCTCATTTAGTCGCTTATTAACAACTGCCTTTTTTAAGACACATAAAAGCTTCAAAATTCACAAGTGGGATATTTACTGACATTTTATATCGCTGAAAAAAAATGTTAAAATGTTTTCAGCTTGTGTTAACCACAGCCCTTATTTCAGGCATCTAACTAAAAACCCATTCAAAAAACCCATTGACTTCCAGACGAGGGAACAGGAAAATGCGAACTCGTTTATGGGTTTTAGGACTCATTCCTGTAGCACTCTAAATCTCATACATTTCATATACTTGCAGTACTCGCATCATATTCCAGGATCTGCACTGAGGGGATTAAGCAGCAGATCGATCTACAGTGGACATGTGTTCAGCAATGTTAGGTAAATTGGTCCTGCTGATAATGCGCTTGTTTGCATGTGAGGCTCAGTCAGAGGCCGTTGATCTATCTGCAAGTCCTCACCTCTACACTCACCCCCTAATCCTGTCCCCAGACAGGCTGATGCCAGATCAGCAGTGACTTCAGGCTGGAGGGACCCCCGTCTCCACAAATAAGCCCACTGGTCTGAGGATCAGCCTCCATAAGACACCACTTTAACCGTTATTTGTCAAGGTGTGGGGGAGACGCTATAAAAGCTATATAACAAACTATATTGCTTATTTATGCCTGTGCATTATCAAGCTAATTCATGATAATTTTCTACAAGTTATTTATTGAGCAGTATATAAATAAAAAAAGGGAAAATGTATCTCTTAAATTGTATCTCTAAATATAAATCTTCATATTAAATGTTCTGACTAACTCCATGATTTCACAAAAACATGTTGATAGTTGTTTCAGGAGGTTTCCCAGAAAGAACTATGTCATTTGGTACTAACTATGGCTAAAATAGAAATTTCCAAGTAAACATTGTGTGCTTGCCTGTAGACACATTTCACATTGTTTGCATGTTCAGCCATGTTACAGGAGTGTAGCGGTTAGCTTGCCAGCTTACGGTAGTTCGTCACCAAGCTTATAGCATCATCTATTTCATAACTATCACAATTTCTTTTACTTTCACACATTTCATCTTCACATATTAAATGCTTTGCTTAGAGGTAAACTGATTCACTTTTCCTCTACTATGCAACCTTCTACAAACCAGACCTGCTTCTCTAATCTACAGGCTCAGGGGACACACTGCTGCCGCTCTGCTCGCCATAACACCCATAACTCAACACCTGCAGAAAGACACCTGAATCTGTCAAAATACACAAAGCTGTCTATAACCCAGGATCAATTTCACCTCCTGACATTTGGATTTTACAGGCGCCTATTGGCTGCTAAGAGATAAGCAGTGGCACTTTGTTGGTTAGGAAGACAGAGTGTGTGTGTGAGCAGAATCAAATTATGTCTTGAACACGAGTGCAAAAGAGCAAGCCATTGGAAAAGGAAAGGGCATACTGCCCCAAACACAAGTCGATACCATTCCTATTGTGCACTGGGCTCATTAAAACCTCCAAACCGAAGGAGCAGTAAAGATCAGAAATGCTGCACACTTATTATTTTTTTAAAAATCAAACCGCCTTCTTCATCGTAGACTTCCTCTGTTCTCTCTGAGTTTTTGAAATAGGTCAGTTTACAGCGATAAGACGACAGCTTCTTTCATTTACAGGACACATATGGACTGGGATTCACACCACCCCAGTGCATGCTCAGAATTTTTATCAGGTACTCCTGTCAGCCACCCCCCCTTCGTTCATCCTCAGGTCAACATGAATCCATCACAGCACATCATCCTCCTGCCGCCGCCTCCACACTTCGCCATCATATCATTGTCCTATTACAATCCATTGTTTGAGGAGCGCACAGGAAGATCAATGTCCGATTATAGCAAACACACAAAGTATGGCATTGTGATGTGAAAGCCTGTCAGCTTTATATAAGCTGACAGTGAGAATAAAATATATAGGCTACATCTGCTAACCACAGGTCAGGGAGTCCACAGAGCCTTTGATTACACTACAAAGTCTTTAAAAATGCACTCGGGTAAATGGAACGCAAACTTGGATCAATAGCGCGTCTGAATCAACAGCCTTGTGGGTTTGTCTTGTCAGCTTGATTAGATTCAGCAGAAAGTGGGTTGATGAGTAAACATGACAGCATCAATATTGCATGAGACTGAACATCCAACGATTTCTTTCTTTAATGTCTGTAAGAGATCTGGGTCGAATCCTCTTAATACTCAGCCATGAAAATGTGCGTTTTTAATGGATTAAACTGCCACAATGAAAATGAACATGGAACATAGAAGTGCCAGAAGCAAGAAATAGTAATAAAGGAAAGTTAACCACAAAGTTTCCCAGTGAAAAGTCATATTTGCTGATAGCACAATTCGAACATAGGAAGAAAAGAAAAAAACAACAAACACCAATCTTTAACAAAATCCTGCAAAAGAAATGAGTCTTCACTCCTCAACCTGATAATTCCAGAGCCATAAGAAGTAAGTGGAAAGAGTCTACCTTGTTTATATGGAGCCGGGGCACTTCAGTGGCATTGTCAGCGCTGTAGCTGCAGGGTGCTTGTGTTTCCCCAGTGAACTGGAGCAGATGTCAGCAGAGACACCTGCTCTGGCTCAGCCTCCTCCTCCGCTGCCTGCCGGCCCGGGTGTCGGGGGTCGCTGCCCTGCCCCAAAATACACCCATCGCTCAGCCCCCTGGCATGCTATTGTCTTAAGCACAGCCGCGGATTTATGAACTCATTAAGACATTTTTGCACATTTCTTAACAGTTGCATGACCATTCAATGTTGTAAATGAAGCGTATGATAGCTTTTAACTATACGCAAAGAGGGCGTCATAAGTGTCATTACTGGTGCAAAAACATGAGCATGATCGCTTTGATGAAAAGACCTAAATTAGTGATAAGCATGAAAAAAATTCTAAGGAGCTTACAGTCTCTTACCAAGGGACTAGGTCCGGGTTAGGGCTGGGTGGGGGTGCAGGCGTGTGGTAGTGGCTGGCCATCTGTTTGGGATGTTTCATGGTGGGCTTGCATCAGCACCCATATGATTGATTGACAGTTGGGTAATCCAGTCTCTGCTGTTCTAAACGGGAGTCAGGGTGGCGCTGGGCAAGGACTCTCGGTGAGGAAGGATATCGAATCACGCAGCCTTCACAACTGCAAATAAAAAAAAAAGTCAAATGTTGTGTAACTTGGCAGTGAGGGCTGGGCAGAGATCTTAGGCCATAGGTTGCAGCTTTAATCAGGCTCTGCTCAGCAAAGACACAAGGAACAGTGACCTACATTTGTCCTCATCTGAATGACAGATGTCCCCAGTGTCTTTGCTGCAGAGTAGTAGTATGTGCTCATTCTTTAGTGATTACTGCCGCACGCCACACGGCTCAGGCATTCACAGCTTTTACAGCAGCAGGAGAGTTCTGTGATCTGTGTAATTACACATAAAATGCAATGCTGCAATGTGCCTGGATGATCATACTGCACACATGCAGACACGATACCGTAACAACATCAGTACACAATAAAGATGCTCTTATATGGACTATGATTTCAGATGAGACTTAACAGAAAGTAGATCCAACCTCTTATTTCTCTTTTGCAAGACTGTAGAATAGTGGCCCCGGACCCTCGTGGGGCCCAAAGGTTCCAGGTTAGTTTGAGAGAAATGTCTTTGATTAACAGTAGTTTGGGGGAAAAAAAAAAAACTGACTTACCTTAAGGTAAGATTATTTGTTTAAAATTGACAAAAATGTGCTCTTTTTGCTCAACATGGCTTGTTAATAGTGCAAGCATCTAAAGCTGAAACCATTAGTCGATGAATAAATTAGTCTAATTGACAGAAAATGTATTCTATTTTGATGTGGGGATTTGTTGGTCTTTGGGTTTTGACAACTTGGGCTTTGGGGATTTGTGATGGGCATTTTTTTTTTTTTTTACTATTTACCGACAATTTATAAACAAAATTTAAAAAAATATTATTATTAATCGTTAAAGCCATATATGCATCACTAAAGCACATTATGAACTAAAATGATGCAACATCTGCATTACCTAATGTTAAAGCCTATCTTGTAGAACCCTAAAATCTAACCTAGCTTAAGGCCTTAATTATTTCAGTTTATACTATGCTTACAATGTGCATTTTACTAAATGTGTGCTTAATCAAGTTAACACAAACCTATCACTAATTACTAACTAATATATTAACAATGCACAACGAATGGGAGAAACAGAGGGATCCCTACGGGGTTGATCCAGACCTGCTGTTTTGAACTGACCTGAACTTTTAGCAAGGTTTAGCCAGTGGGCAATCTCCCGGTCTGAAAAGTTGAAGCCAATGCAGAAGTGCCTTAAACTTGCATTCTTTCTAACAGCCAGCAGGGGGCGACTCCTCTTGTTGCAAAAAGAAGTCTGATTGTATAGAAGTCTATGAGAAAATGAGCCTACTTCTCACTTGATTTATTACCTCAGTAAACATTGTAAACATGAGTTTATGGTCTCAATCGCTAGTTTCAAGTCTTCTTCAATACAGCATGATGTTCATTTTGTAAATTATGGTCCCATTTAGAGTCAAATAGACCATAAAGCAGGGGATGCTTTAGGGCGTGGCTACCTTGTGATTGACAGGTCGCTACCACAACGTTGTCCGGTCTGGGAGTTGTCTGTAGTTTCGTCTTAGAACTTTAACCCTTTCATGGTGTGCTTTCAGTTCATGAAAGTTAATTGTAACATTTGGTCACCTAAAAATGTCTTATTCAGAGGTCGGTTGCACCCTCTCGTGTCACTTCTGGTTGCAAAATACCAAGATGGCAATGGCCAAAATGCAGAGCTCAAGGCTTCAAAACCGTAGTCCATAAACCAGTGGGTGGCGTCACGGTGACTACGTCCACTTCTTACAGTCTGTGGGTTTAGCAGGATGGTATCGAGAGTCCATTAGTCCATGGACTACATCGCTGAACTGGCGAACCAGTTCAAAACCACCTAATGGGATTATTGACAGCTATCACAGCTAACTCAGATACATTAATTGATTGGGTTTTATGTTTATATTTTTCTAACATTTTTTTGTCGTTGTTTTATATCATTAAAAAAAAAATTAAATCAGTAATTTTACTATGGTTTAAGAAAATATGCTTATTTGCTGGTGAGAAGCTGCACACTGTTAGCAGATCATCAGTTAGCAAAAAAAAAAAAAAGAGTTGTGAGTATGAGTATTTCATTTTCTGTACATGTTAAACAAACAAGACACAATATGTTCATTATTCAGCTTCAGTCATGTTGGTACTGTAAGTGGATTTTTTTCACTTTGGACAGAGACTAGCTAGCTGTTTCCCCCTGCTTCCAGTCTTTGTGCTAAGCTAGGCTAACCGCGCCCCAACTCCAGCTCTGTAGTTAGCACACAGACAGGAAGTTGATAGCAACCTTCTTATCTCACTACATTAAGAAAGGAGATAGGTGTATTTCCCAAAATGTTTAACTATTACTTTAACCAGAATACTGTACATTAAAAACATGTTAAAGCACATCTGTTAATGAATACAAATCTTTGCCTTGTACTACATTATAATAATAACAATAATAATAATGAATTGGACTTATATAGCGCCTTTCAAGAAACCCAAGGATGCTTTACAAAGAGGGCACACAGAATCATACTGATAAATAATCAGAGGGAAAAAAATGAGAAACTAAATGCACTGTCTATCCTATCCTATAACAATTGATTTACCCTTATGTGTCCTTGAGCAAAGGGAGTCTCTTATGTCATAAAAAAAAATCATTTTAAAAGCTTCTTTTAAAACTACAAGGGAATAAGTAGAGTGAGTAACAAAGTTAGAAAATCACAAAGTTGTAAGACAATACGTTTGACTTTGACTTTGATTTGGTTGAGCTTCTGTTGTCTTTTACCTCGCTGGAACTCAGCTTTTTTTTTTCTCTGATGTGACAAATGACAAATTGTTCATTCATCTCCACAGTCATTACAACAGAAATCTGGCAGCGCTAAAGGCCCGGCTGATCTGTGGGCGTACTGGTAAGGGGATCGCATCTATCACATTACACACCTGTGCTGTTGTTCTTCACCATAAAGGCAAGGTCACATTTCACGCTGGAGCGCACACACACACACACACACACACACACACACACACACACACACACACACACGTGTACAAACAGCCAGCTTCAAGTCACTGGTATTTTAAGACTCTTTCTGCACCCATTGCAGGAGGCCATGGGCAGAAATAAGCTGCAGAGGTGCAGATGGTTTAAACTTAATCCTTCAACAAATACTTGGTTTAACCAGTTTAACCTGAGCAATCAATAACGCATGCCAAGACAACACCACATATGAGGTACACTGTACACATTAAGATTTTCACTATCCAATGCTAGTGGTATTAGGAAGATAATCTTTATTCATTAATGTTGCTTCGTGGAAATAATTTATCAAAAGCTGGATGTAGGGCTGCACGATTATGGCCAAAATGAATATCACGGTTATTTATCACGATTATTCATTGATTTTAGCGACAATACATTTTACATACATTATTACTGCAATTTCACATTAAAATAAACAGAGCACTGTTTTCACTTTCATGCTGTGCTACATCAATGTTAATGTAGAAATTAGGGCTGCACGATGTTGGAAAAAACTGAAATTTTTTTCTGCTAAATATCTTTTGATATGAGAAAATACACCCCACCCCTTTGTTAGCTATACTTTAAAGTTAAATGCTTCAATCTGATGCGCTTCAAGAGCAAAATAAGCAACAATAAGGGCTAGATAAACAATTGTATGCTCTTAATTTAATCATAAACACATTGGTTGTATAGATAATATTATATCCCCAAAAAGTGAAGCAAAAACATCTTGATCGCCGGCTGGTGGCTGGATGTTAGTTTAGGAAGCGCTTGATTTGATATGAAGCAGTTTCTATGAGCAGAACGCGCATCTTAAACGTCAATATCTCACCTCGACGATCATGTTCATTTAATTGTGGGAAGCCAAAATTGTGATCGGGATTAATATTCGATTAATTGTGCAGCACAAGCAGGATGCATGCTAATCTCTATAAACATTCAAGCATTCATAAGCAGAATCTGGGCAACGGGACAAGATTTTGGTATCGGAAGCGTTCTGGTTACAGTTTGACTAATCATGTTTGAGCAGGCTTTGGTTGAATGCAGGTAAACAGTCCGTGTGGAGAGACAAAGAGGCGGAACGTATTGGCCCGAAATGCAATCTGGGAACCCATCGGCTATCGTCTGACGAAGATTTAGCTCTTTATTATCTTAAAATTAACTGGTTACATTTTAAACATTTCAGTTACACTCATTATATCTCTTAAACATCAGAATGTTATTATTTTTGCAGACATTAATATTTCATATGCCTAAGTACAGCCTCACAGAGCCACTAGCTTGGCTGTAGACACTTAAGTCTCAGCTCAATATTCTACAAGGCCACCATCTTTCCTTAACTATAGCCAAGTGCTCTGAGCACATAACAATACAAAATTCATCATACTTTGGTTGGCAGGAAAGGAGTAGCCTTGTACAGCCAGAGTCAAAAGGTCTGGCTCCACACATTATCATTCTGGCAAAGGGGGGAAATAATTTGGCTTGTTTGTATTTCTTCAAACCAATAACAATACATTCAGTGAGTCAGACTAATATTGTAGTAAAACAAATGGCATACATTGACAGTGAACTTTTTGAAGATACTTTTATTATAAATTCAATATGGTGTTAAAAACATAACGTGCGTGGCATTACATATAAAACATATGTGCTTACACAATTTAGTGGTAAATTAGGGCTGTCAAAGTTAACGTGATAATAACCTGTTAACGCAAATTAGTTTTAACACAACTTGCGATTTTTAGGTGCTAGCGGGCTCAATTTTAAAGGTAGAGTGAAGATATTTGGCATCATAAGAAACTACAAAAGCTAAAGAATCCATCGGTACCAACCATGTCTTACTAGCTTGTTGGGAAGGAGGCTAAATAACGCTCCAAACTTACACAAAATTTTGGCGAGAAAAAGCTGTCATGGCCATTTTCAAAGGGGTACCTTGACCTCTGACCTCAAGATATGTGAATGAAGATGGGTTCTATGGGTACCCACGAGTCTCCCCTTTACAGACATGCCCACTTTATGATAATCACATGCAGTTTGGGGCAAGTCATAGTCAAGTCAGCACACTGACACACTGACAGCTGTTGTTGCCTGTTGGGCTGCAGTTTGCCATGTTATGATTTGAGCATATTTTTTATGCAGTACCTGTGAGGGTGTCTAGACGATATTTGTCATTGTTTTGTGTTGCTAAATGATTTCTAATAATAAATATATACATACATTTGCATAAAGCAGCATATTTGCTCACTCCCATGTTAAATACTTGACAAATCTCCCTTTAGAGCTGAAGTAGGCGAGATTGGAGCAAACATGATTAAAAAAAGTTATTTTTATAAAACGGTCGCTATATCATGACAGTGTGCATGATAGCGCATGAAACAGGTAACCTGAAAAAAAGTCATGTGCCTCTGTTTCGTCCGATGCTCCCAACGGCATCTGCAAGATTTCACTTACCGGAGGAAAACAAGCAGTAAGAACTGATCTGAGGTCCGCTGTCCAGCTGCTGTCTATGAGAGCCGGCTGTCAATCACTCGCGAACTCCGACCAAACGGTCAAACTAGGCCCGCTGATCAAATATGAATCAATATTATGTTACGTTAATGCCTATTTCTCGCCTCAAATGTTTTCAGAATAATCTTGTAGTGCACGGTTTAGCTGTAAAATGAGAAAGTTTTGGACGCCATTGTGAAATCTGGTGAAGGAACGCCAAGTTCTGGTCACATGACCGGAGCACAGCCAATAGGAACGCTCTCTCTCTCTGAAATGACCTGTGATTGGTCAAAGTCTCCCATCACGGGCTAGATTTTCTAAAGCCTGAAAACAGAGCCATGAGGAGGTGCAGAAGACTAGTTATCTCTCAGAACACTTGAAATACAATATGCTGAAAAGTTATTATGGAATTTTTGCCCAATGATGCCAAAAATATACTGCCTACTGCCATTTTAAGGTAAATTTTGAACAGATAAAAAAATGTGGGATTAATTTGTGATTAATCACAATTAAATAAAAAATAAAACAGCAAAACAGCAAAAATAAAAAAAAATGTAATCGATTGACAGCCCTATTGTAAATTAATGTAATTTTGGGGAGACGTGGTTGATTTGAGTATAGTATAGATTACAGTGTCAAAATGCAAAAAAAAGGTGCACTAATGGTTGTGTCAGTAACATTCAAGCAGGAAAAATGCAAAAAGCCATTTTCAATTTTAGTGGCTTTACGGAGCAATTCTTACATAAACAGATCTTATTCAAGAGCTTACAAACTCTTTTGGAATGTCTTAACCAATCTGACTTTTCTACAGACGTCCCATGTAGAAGAATACAACCATCCAACATGTGTCATCCTACCAACAGTAGACTACTGTATACACATGTGGTTGTGGTGGCGTAAATGATCTGTCCAACACCATGACGGGGATCGGACAGAGAAAAACATACTGTATGTCATATGCTGAATACTGCATGGCGCCCTCTCTGTCAAACTGTTCCAGTGGTTTTCCGCTGACTTCTGTTTATATATTTGCCTAATTGAATGAAACCACTTATGGCATAAGTTCCTCAACAAGCAAATGGTTTTAAGCTCAGTTTTTATTTTGATATTGGTTTTGCACCTGCCACACAAGGACACTGCTCCCTCCTGGAGGGGGCTTTTGTGTCTTGTCTATTTGTGTCTGCTTTTGTGACTTTTCTCTTCCATCTTGAAGTTGTCAGGTAACTGTGACATTGCTTTTAATGGGACGGAAAAGAGGTGATTTGATCGATCATGACTGATGCCACTGAATAAAAATGTATTCCTCCCATTTCCATCTGCACCACACATGCACTGCACGCCTCTGGCAATAAAATGCTGTGTGCCTTTGAGCATATGCACCATTAGTTCACATAAAGCCCTCTTAGCCAAACCCTCTAAAGAGGTATGTACAAGATTACATTTTTAAAAACCAAATGTGGGATTTTCAGTAATAATCACTGGCAGTCGTAAGATATTATTATTATTAATAAATAATATTATTATTTATAGAGCACTTTTCAAGCCATAAGCACAAGGTGCTTTCCAAGGTGAGGAAATTCAAAACATAAGTAATATTAGGGACAATTGCAAGAGGTAAATAATAAAATATATGCATATACTGTACATACATCCTGAAATGCCATCCACTATGTGGCAAATGTCTAAGACCCATTAGGCTTCGCTGCTCAATTTATAGGACTATAGGTCATTGGTGTCCTCACCCAAACCATGGATGTATTGCAGAACTGGATACCGGACCCCAAGATGGCACCTATTCAGTCCAATGAGAATTGCTCGCCTTGTGCATATATACGCCAAAAAAGTCTCTATAGTTACTTCCGGGTTACTTCCTGACAACATTATAGACAGGACCCTACAGAGAAATAAAAGCTTTTGCTTACCTTTTTTCTTACCTCTTACCTTTTCGCTTTCTGTTTGTTATTGTGTAATGTTTGCCATAACGTGTCATAATATTAAAATTCCAGTTCCGGATGGACGAACTTCAGTCATCAGTGCCAAAGGATGAGACACTGCTGGCACACGCAGATCACATAAAGTATCACATATAAGGTAAATGAGTTACAAAATTAAAATACTCTGAGGAAAATTGTGACAGGGGACTTTATGAAAAATTGTCTACAGTGTCATATCAGTAAAACCATAAATTATAAAAGGTTTTTAGAGCAAAGGTTAACAAGTGACCAATAAATGAGACGCAAAATCAAAATACCTTGATTGTGAAAAAGAAGACTCGCCTTTGTGTCAGTTATTCAGTTTTCCTTAACTTTTGCACATCCGTACAGCAGTTGCTTTAACCTCACAAGCATCCTCGTTTCCGAGACACAACACGAACGTGTGTAGCGTGCTTGTTCACAGCAATGATGTCATTTAGAAAACAATTGACTTTCTGGGCTTTGGAAAAGTTTCACAAAGATCAAACCCCCATGGTGTAAAATTATACAATACAAAGATTAATAATTGACCATGGTTATAGCTGGAGATGTCCTGTCAACAGTTTTACAGACGTCTATTTTACAATGTCGGTCTGTGTGGAAAATGCATTCTAGGCCGCAGGGGATTATTTGTTGCAATACTGCGAGTGGCCACTGGAAAAACAATTGGACGCAAGGCTGAGCAGTGGCGCCTTATCCAGTTATATAATACATCCATAACCCAAACTGGCCAAGCAGATGGTCATTTGTTACAAAAAATGACCCACCACACATCTGCCAGAGAAAGAGATCTTGTCATGCAAGAGGTGTGCTGTTCAGTTTATGAGCCTGTTTAAAATGCTGAGAGGACAGACACTCATTTAGTTTGAATTTATTCAGTTTTTTCTCAGTTGTTATTAAAGCAGGGTCAAAATGTCAGTCACATCCCTCACAAATATTACATGTTGAGTTTTTAATTGTTAGTTGTTATGAATGTTAACTGTTTTAAAAGGTAGGTTTGTACTAATATTACTATTTTAAATATTGTATTTCACTTTGATCTATGCAATTTTGTCTTTCTAAAGCATTTTATCATTTGTCATGGAAAAATGCTACGTATGGCCTAATGAATATGTGTGAACATTTGCATACATCTATGTACTTTTAGTCTTGGGCTGTTTTTCATGGTGTCAGCTAGGTCATTTGGTTCCAATTACAGGAAAATGTACTACAGCATAAAATAAAAAATGAGTAGGAACAAATAAGTATGTTTATGCATAGCTGCTGTTTAATGAAAATTAAAAGAAGGTTTGCAAGACTGCTGACAAACAGCAGCTGTTGCAACTACTTGTAAACCTTCAGACAGACACTTGTAGACAAAGAGGATCATAATGGGGAGGGTGAGATGGTGAAAGTATTCATAAATTCATTTGAAAAGACAGAAATGATTTGATATGATTTTTTTATAGTACATATTTATAAAAATGTACACTGCATATTGTGTGGCAGGTGGACAAACAAGTTAATTTCCAACACTGACTTTAACAATATAGCCTACACCTTTACATAGTTAACAGTGTTAAACAACGTAAAGTTTAAAGTCATTTGGAATATGATGGGTGGTGTTGACGAAGGGGTACTGAGAGTTCATCTTCAACGCGGTGTGCATCCGTCAGACAGCTGGAAACCACTGTGTTTTACTGTAATATTCTGTCTGACAGTCTGTGGCTGTGCTATGGAGTCTGACATGCTACAGAATAACGCTGTTTCATTAATAACACACAGAACAGCTTGATTATAACAAAAATTACAACATGCTGCACATTATTTCAATTACATTAATAATTGTACATTTTACAGTGAGAATAAAAAATCTCAGTTTTGTGTTCAGATATAGAACTACTCAGATGTATATCAGCTGGCACCAGAATACATCTCATATGCATCACACTATATGCGGGAAACTGCAACCACAGCTAATTTATAAACAATACACCTCTTTACTGAGGACTTTGTCTGACTTGTTTGACGTACACAAATCAGCCAAGGGTTTTCCATGCAGCACTCAGCAACTAGCTGGTCCTTTGATGTTGTCTAGAGTGCATTTACATTAAACTACATAGGCTACCTGTGAATATGACTTGTGTGATTGGATCCAAATGCGGCCTTTAATGTGTACATTCACACCTGTATTTACACTATACACTTTAGATGCCAAGTGTGAACAAGGCCGTGGTATATCAATACCGTGTGTGAGAACAGTTACATAAAACTTCAAAGAAGCTACATAAAGCAACTGTTAAAGCATTTTACAATCAGTTTCCTACGGTTCAGGTTATAGGGGACTTTGAAGACTAACACCGATGCCAGTATGTCTGGATGTAAACTGCTGATAGCTGACAATTTATGCCAGCATGTACAGCATTTTGTTCAACATTAAAAAAAGGAATATGATGGTTTAGTACAACTTGGGTGTTATTTTGGTAGCCATGGTCATCAGTTCTATTAGTTATAACACTGAATTCACCAAAGTAATTGCTGGTATCTTAAGACCAAGACAATGAGCTGAAAGATGCCAAAAGGCTCCAGGGAACCAATAGGGTATAGGGACACTACCCTGCACTGACCTATTTCAAATTACACAGTGATTTGGCCCATTGTTGATATATAGATTACAGCAGCTTTACAATGGATATTAACAACAGGGTTTGCCCAATGTCAGTAAAATTATGCTGTCTATAAAACCTGAGTATCATAATATGGGGAACAATTAAAATATCTAAAGCATAAATCTGAGGTTTCTTTAAAATGTACCCCTCCTTTGCAAAGTTAATGTGCTTTATAGCGATCATAAGATTAAACATTAAGGTTGCAGAGTCCCAAGCCAACGCAGCGCTCCGTGCTCTGACAGTGAAGGTTAGAGGTTGTGGGGTGCAATGAAAACATCAAACTCTCATTTGCTCCCCCCTTGTAATGGAGCTATCAGACCTGCTAACAGAAACATTTCAGAACAAACCCACAATGAATGTGATTATATTTTTTCTTATTGCCTTACAGATGAGATGGAATTGAATTGGGGGGAAAAAAAACGATGCCATTCGCTGTCCATTGCCAGACAAGGTGGCTGTGTGGAAAGGAGAATTGAGCGGTGACAGATGCTCACAGGAGAGTATCATTTCAGAAACTCATTAAATTGAATGAGGAACACTAGATGGGGTCAAATGTTTTTTTTATCAATATTCAATGGGAATTTGAAATTGATTGAACACGCTCGGAGAACGAGAGGTCCAAATGAAAATTATTGGCATTTTGTGTCTTTGATAGACACCTCACTGCTGGCTTCGCTGACACTAGAAATGTCATTTTACTTACTTACAGACAGATGTTAAGCCCTTTGTTGCTTATTCTTACAATGAAACTAGAAGGGAAAAACTTAATCATGGTCCGCTGAAAAACGAGGATCTATATGAGTTGTTCTATTTCTCAGCACTCCTTAGGACGAAGGAGGCTGGAGAAAAAAACGAAAGATGGTGATTAATAAAAAGAAAATGGGCTCCTTTGTCCATCCCTGTCAGGTTTTACATTTTGCAGCATTGACCCCTGTCAGACCATACAGCTTTGACAACTCATGTCCTCGAAAGATTAATAGCTAGTTTCAATCTCTCCAATGAAATACGTCTGCTGCTCAGTGATCCTGAATGAGAGACACCTAAGCTAATTACACCATTAGACCACCTATACTTTGAATATAAAGTCTCTGCTGTCAATCACACTCCATGATGGGGTTTGGGACCACGGCATTTACTCCTTAATGTGCATATTAAATCCTGACATTCTCCTCCTCAGATTTACTCTGAAGCTACAGAGCAAATATAGCGACATACTGTAGCTAGAATTCAACATGCTGTATATACAGTTCTCAAACGAGAAAATATACCTGAAAAGGATTGTTGTGACATGGGGTGTTAAACCATTCATTAACATTGCAAATTAATTTGAATATAGTCTAAATATAGTAAGATTTTTTTTTCTTCCAAATTCAGGTTACTGGGACACAGGAAACTGTCTTGTCTTTAGCTGTAGTCCCTCGGGGTTTGTATTCTCAGCATCAAAGCGCTGCAAGTTGGAGCTACAGAAGAATAAGCACAGTTTTCTTAAACACACACTTGGTTTTGTCAAACTTACAGTACTAGCCAGCAGGCCAATTTAGCAAGTAGCCATTAGGCCTGCTAATGATATATTCCAAAAGATATTTTAAAGCTTGGTTAGAGTAAAACAATGGAAGCAAGACACACACAAAAAAAACTATTTTGCTTAAACACAGATATTTAAGGACAGGTTTGGATTTCTTTCAATTCTATCTTAATGCAATATTCACATGCCATATATACATTGAGAGAATTATTGATCATTCCTCCCCTCAATACTGCCCGTGGAGCACTCCCTACTTGATACTACTACACAGTTGTTGTTTTTTTGTGCAGACAAGTTATCTATCAAATTCAGTAGTTTTATGACAAAATTCCCTCTTTGTGCTTAGACAGTGTTTCTCTGCTGACACATGGGGGAAGGGACAGGTGGGTTCGTTGCAAGGACACAACACCTGCAACCGTCACAAGCAGCTCGGCTCTTGGGATGGCAATGTCTGTCGGTTGTTCAGTTAGTCCACTTTACTTTTCCAACTCATAATACCAAAATAAAAGTCCCTGTTTCAAGATAAAAGTCTCTGAATATGAAGAATTCACAACAAATATAAAATACACTTTATTCTCTAACATTCCCAATCAGCCATACATTTATGTGGTGCATAAAGTTCTTTATCACTGAGGTGGGTGCTCCTGAACTTATAAAAGAAAAGTGTTATATGTCCCTATAGAGAGATGTACAGTAGTTTAAGACGTTTTATTGTACTACGACAATTGGATTACTGTGTGAGATCAGATTTTGTGAATAAAACACAAAGGCCTCACAGGCAGACCTCCAGCAAAGTCACCATCAAAACACAGAAAAACAAAAGTGTCATTGTCATGGAGATGGTGTAAGACTGGGGAATTAGGTCCAACTTTTGAAATGATGAATCCATGTGGGCTTCTTTTCCTGTATTCAGTCTTTCAACAGGTAATTTGATGCTCAAACTTCCCACCATTTGGTCAAAGTTGCCTGTTACACTCGCCTCAGCAGCTCTGCTGGAATTCAGCTCTTAGATGGTGTGATTGATGTCTGATGACTGCATAGTCTGACTCACACACAGTAGACATGTCCAACCACAGCTCATATTTCAAAATCATCCCTGCTTTTTCCAACAGAGACCACTGAAACTGTCCTTTGTAAAGACAGATTGACTATTGGCCTTCGCCTAAAAATACATTTGCATGTCAGGAATTTGTACGAAGTGACACATTTCTCCCTGAAGTTCAACCAATAGAATTTATGTCTTCCGGCTTTTACCAGCCTTGGTGTTACACCAAGCTGCAACATGCTCAGATTTTTTTTTATTTTAATATTAGAAAATGTTTAACTGTTTCAAACTAGAGTACGGTCTAGACCTGATCTATATGAAAAGCGTCTTGGGATAACTTCTGTTATGATTTTACGATTGACGAACATTTTAATGAGAATGTGTGAGTGATACACAATTATCCTGATTGCTATTGGCCATAATTTTAGAGAAAATCTATATCCTGTCCAGTAATATATTAGGACGCTGTACAAGGATGAATTGTGTAAACTTGGAAGGGAGTCAGCATTACCACAGAGTAGCCCGGTCTCCTAAAAATTATGTTCCAACACAACTAAACTTAATTGTCGCGGATTACGTTTGTTTTTGACGTACCACAAATAAATTTGTAATAATACACTGCAGAAGTTCGCATAGGGAGGACATCGGGGTGGTGGATGGGTCAAACCAACAAAGACTTTCCCCCAGAAGTTCATGTCCCGGTGTGAAGCCAAAAGTCAACCTTCACTTATTCTAATTTACGTCCGTAGCTTAAATAACGCGTTTCAGATTCTCAGTGGCTGCTGTCATACCCAGAGTGCATGTGTGATGTGTGGGTGATGTGTAAGCTTATTACATTTTGTTGGTTTTTGTATAGTAGGAGGGGTGGCTGTCATACACCCAGCTTACACAACATCTGCTTTAGTGATATTGTTTCTGTCAACCAATGTAGTAACTCTTTATTTTAGATTAGTGCTATTAACCATACTTAAAAGTCACTTTTCATTTAATTGTTGATGTCACACAATCACTTCAGATGTTTCAGTTATTACTGGAGAAGCCCCGAGACTATCCTCCCCTCTGTTTAAACCCCATATCAGCGCTTTCCTGCCCACCTAATGTCCGTCTCTGTGTCAGATGGTTTTCTCATTTACTGAGCCCACCTGCCAGAGAGCGCAAAAAAAGATGACTGCACCCATCAAGCCAGAGCGGAAAGCCCAAGGAAGGAGTACTGAGGCCCCGGGGAGGCCTTCATCCTCAGGTTACCAGGCTGAACATAACTCTCAGTTTGGACACCGAGAGGCTGATTAAAGCCAGAGATACAGAGGAAGCCAGGGAGGGGTGAAGGGTGAGACGGAGACTGGAGAACTGACAGGAAAAAGAAAAGGACTCAAGTTAATTGAAGGCAAACTTTCAAACAGTAAAGCCAGTAGCAATGAATAAAATGTGCATAGGTATATGTTCATAGGCGGCGCCCCGAATCTTTACCGTCAGTCACCCTGATCACAGCTGCAAAGGAAATGTTTTTTTAAATCGAATGGTCAGAATTAACCGCTGAACTAGCAGAACTAAGATGTATAAGCTTTAAAAAGTGTTTACTCAAGGAATACATTTATTGTGTTGAAAAGAGACAGAAAACATTTTTTCTAACCCTAACCAAGAAAGTAGTTTTGTTGACTAAACCTTACCACGACAGCTCCACAACTTCAAAGAATTTACAGGAAGTCAAAGGAAAAGTTACATCCTGTTAGATACAATCTGTAGGCTACTTGTAGTTTGCAGACCACGTTCTGATTTATTGCCGCCTTGTAAAGCACTTTGTAATGAGCACTCGTTTTGATAAGTGCTATATAAATTATTATTATTATTATCAACCACACAAGATGTGTTTGTTAACAGATGAAATCTTCATTGCGCAACATGACACTAATAACCTACAATCTAGTGTTAAATATTACAATTACACAGAAAGTTTCTACAACAGGTGGTGTTTGCTGTCAAAACTAAGAGCCAATCAGCTCTTTGAGCAGGCGACAGCCAGGCGTTTCCCATCATGCCCTGTGTCTTGCAGTCGGTGGAGGCGTCTGGCTCTAAAAACTGCGGCCGCCTCGATCTCGTGAGGTTATCGTTGCCCACGTGTGCATGACGTCAGAGCAAGTCGGGATCAAGTCGGACACAAATCTACCCGGCATGCATGGTGATGGATTCTGCGCAGGCCTGGCTCATCTTGAACGAGCCTAATGTTAACCGCACGCAAACCTTCTGCGTCAAGATACTACACAAAACGCTGCTGTCATTATGGTACAGACAGGGGATTCATGCCTGAGTGGCACAATATGACGAGTAGGGTTGAGATCACGTTGTCTCAGTGGACAAACTGAGAACAATGGCCAGCTCTGCCTCTACTCTCCCCTCTCGGTCGTTTCCTCTTTTTCTGTCTCACCTCTCCTGATGAGTAGATGACTGCAGACAGGTTTCCTGAGGGGGTGGGAAGGAGGTTTCCATTCTGAGCTGGTAATCTTCAGCCTCCTTCCCTGGAGACGGGACGTTTTACGACTCATGTCTCACCTGCCATCACTATTCCTCTAACACGTGTGACTGCAACTAATTTGAGAGAGGATGTAGAGGAGTTACTTGTACCCTAGAGAACTTGGTGTTTCTCCATTGTGAGGTAAATGACAGGAGTTGTGTTTAACATCTGGCAGGAGGAGGACAAGGAACTGGGTCAAATAGTAGCTAAAAAATCATTATTGTTTGTTTTAGTCTGTGTTCACCGCCAGATGGTTGGGCTTCACTTCGGCTCAGACAGTGGTGGGGAAGTTTTCAGTGCACAAGTGAGTGCACTAAAGTGACTTTCCTGTTATCGGTTACATTCCCAGCACTTACTATATCACAGAGTAACATCCCTTAGCATGCATTTACTGAATGAAACAATTAAATGACTATAAGTACGTTGATGCTGTTTTCTCTGATAAACATTTCCTGCTCTCTCCTCAGCCATGTAACATCTGATGGTTTGCCAAGAGGTAGATGAGAAAATATTTTCATGTCTGTACGCTAAATATGAGACTAGAGCAGGGGTCTGCAACCTGCGGCTCTGGAGCCACATTCGACTCTTTAGCCCCTCTTCAGTGGCTCTGTTTTTAACTGTTGACTTTTAACTGTTTAGAACTGTTTTTTGTTTACATTTTCATTTTTATTTATCATTCTTGTAGGTCTGTGGTATGACGGTATGACGGAGAATTAGGGCCACATTGAGGAAAAAAAAAAAATCTGAGATTTCGAGAAAAAAGTCATAATATTACGAGAATAAAATCATAATATTATAAAGTAGTAATTTTACGTGTTATTTTCTTTTTTTTCTCATAAAGTTATGACTTTTTCTCGTAATATTACGACTTTTTTCTCATAAAGTTATGACTTTATTCTCGTAATATTACGACTTTTTTCTCATAAAGTTATTGACTTACTATTGCTTTGCTGGACCCAGAGGGAAAAAGTTCCAGCATGTAACCCCCGCGTAAAACCACAACTTGTCAGTGTCACAGTTTGTGTGTCGTCTCAATTAGTGAGCTTTAGAAGTCCTGGTAGGCGGGTTTTAGACAGAGCCAAGCTATAGCTCTGCTTCCAGTCGTTATGCTAATCCAATCCCCTGATTGTGCTATCTTCATATTTAACATACAGACATGAGAGTAGTATATAGAAATCCCGACGGTATGATTTTCAGTACTGTCATAATTACAGACGCTCCGCTTTGTACGATGCTGTAATGATGTGTGATGTGATGTATTGTAGTGCACAGCACGCGCCACCAGAGGTCGGTCTCTATGGTTTAACAAGCAGCTGAGCTCAGAAAGATGGCGACTGAGTGTTTTGGTTTTAGTCTTCTTCAAACTACAAAAGCAGCTTATAGCCACATGATTTTATACAACTGCCATTCTTCTGCATATCGTCTCCGTTCAGCCCACTGATGCGTCGACACAGTCGGTACCCGCTGTGTGCGGCGAAATATTAGAGAGTGTGTGTGTGGTCGAGAGAGTACGAAGTTATCAGTAACATCTGTGAACGTAACAGAGCGGTTTGTGTACATTTTAGGATATTTGTTGATGAATAAATGCTACTAGTCCCGTGGTTTGCTTGGAACCCGCTGCTGATTAAAGTGAAGGTAGTTAGCCCCGAAGTTAACTCTTAAGATTGGCTGGCTTTTAAGGTGGACCAGCTATTCTCATTTAACAAGCCGAGTTTTGTTCAGCAATTCTCCCCCAATAGCTCTGGACTTACATACGTCATGAAATCTATATAAAAAAAAGAATGTTAATGCCCTCAAATCAATGGTACCTGCGGCAAGAAATGTGTCTTGTGGTTGAATATGAAAAAAAACCTTGAATGTCATTGTACACATGGGCCTATTTTTACTTCTCCTGGATTTGATTCACGTGCCTTTAATCAGACTGTCTCACTGAAGGAGAAGGAATGAACTGTCATATGTGAGTTCAACGCAGACTGCCTGTTCTGTAAAGTTGCATTATAGGCACATATGAGTACATAGGAGATCCCTTGGGAGAGCAGTTTGAGTTTCCGTTCTCTAGAGAGAGAAAACTTCAAGTGTTGCTCGTCAGTAGAGGAAACCATTTCATAGATCCGACACCTCTCAGTGTACTGATGTAACGACAAAGTCGGCAAAAGACACAACATCTTTTTGTCTCCTTGTTTTTTCAATCCATTTTCCCCTTAGTGTCAGCCTTTTTATATAATATTCTTCATGAGACTAAGATGATATCCATATTTGCAGATACCATATCCCCCCTGCACTCAAAATGTCTGATTCTTGAAAGTCATCTAATCCTTCAGATTTGTGAATTTCAAAGCTTTGTCGTTCAACTAAGCTTTCATTTAGCATTCTGATACACTGGTGAAGGGACGGATTACAGTAACCCGATTACCAACTTGTCTTGCATCTGTGAGAGAGTTTTTTTCTATAATGTACACAAGAAAAGATTCTAATTAGTATGTCTTCATTCCCCCCAGAGGTTATTATGCTGTTATTAACAGCAAAGTGAAGGTTAAAGCTCTACTGTGATTATACACTCACCAAAACGTGGCTAAATCACATTATATGTCGAGGCAAGCAGAACCTTCATTTAAACAAAGTGCTGATGCTACTGAAAGGAAAAAAGGTAACCGATATATGATTTATGGCTCTCGACCGAACACTCGTTATCGTTACGCCAGGCAGACATACAGGTGACAACCTCGCAGCTAAACTAAATGATGCGGTGGAGACTTACTGGGAAAGTGGCTGCATGTGTCCACGACAATACTAACTCTACCGGACGGGTAAACTGGGGACTCAGTTGTCTGTTGTGCACATACACTGCAGCTGGTGATAAATGATGGATTTAACCTGTTTGTGCATCGGCTTATCGTTGCAGCTGGGCGGCTTGTTAGGCACAAAAACCACAGCGCCGCTGAATGCATCGCACTAATCTTGTCGGTTAACGGTCAATAATCGGTAATCGAGGGTCGGCTATCGGTTAGGAAAAAAAATCTAAATTAGCATCCCTAATGACATGGTTTTTCTAGTTTCATATGATGCCCGTATCTTCACTCTAGCTTTAAAACTACACCAGCTACTGCCTCCAAAAGACCGAATAACGTTAATACGTTAAAGAAATGAATGGCGTTAAAACAAATTTGCATTAACGTGTTATCACGTTAACTTTGACAGCCCTACTTCTTACCTAAAACTTAATCAAAATCAGGTGGCAGGGGTATTACTAGCTGTAAAGTCCTTTGCAGATAAGTGTGGTGAGAGACAACAGTGCAATGCGGTCTATAATGCCTGGAATACAAACTGTTTATCTTTAAGAGGTTTCCATGGGAAATCTATTACAGCACAAGGTCAGCATATAAAACGAGGGACATGCACAGAATAGTTCTGATGATCAGACAGGATGGAGCACAAGGAAGTGCTTTGTACTGCATGCTACTAAGCTCTCCACCACCCCCCCACCCCAGAGTCAAGATCGCAGATGTGGTGAAACACATAAGCCAAGTGCAGAATCAATTGGCACATCTAGTCAATTTTATTTGTATAGCCCAATATCACAAATTTGCCTCAGGGGGCTTTACAATCTGTACAGCTATACAGTCTCTTTTTGATTATTTCAATTAAAGCAAGCCACGGCGATGAGTAGATGGAGACTCATTTATCAAGAAAGCATGACTGAAGGCATCTGAAACCTCACTGCTCATTAAGCTGCACTGTTTATCTTGTGGCAGGAAGAAAATGGTCCGTACGCTCCATCGTGCTCCGACGGCTTAGGAAGCCGACACAGTCAACTTCCTGGAATGGCTGCGAGAAAAGAGACTGTTGCTATGGGAACGAGATGGTTTTTCGAAAAGGAGTTGAAGTAGTCCAAACTGAAAAAGAAAGATAGTTGTGAAAAAAATACAGCACAAAAGATTTGTAATGTCCTTTGGGCTCTGACCTGTTAGACAGTTGAAAATTCTCCCAAAGAAAATTGCTGAGTAAAATATGAGCCTTTAAAGTCTCCGGTCGCACTCAGCAGGGACCCGCAAGAGAATTTTCCTTCGAGGCGTGAGTCTTGTGTGCATTCGCAGCAGTAGCATCAGGAAAACGGGGGGGGGCAGGCCCACTTTTTGGCATTTCTTTCTAATCATCTATTGAACTTGCCCCGGGTAATGACCTAATTCTTATTGAGCTTCCCAGTGCACCACTGTGCCTCCATCTCTAGCCGCTGCCTCCTGCTTCCCTTCACTCATCGCTGCATTCATTGACTTCCAAAAGATGCAAAGGGACGGACATGGAGCGCAGGCCTAGTTTGCGTTGGTTCAGGGGGCTCACTGAACCCCCTAGTGGCTGTAGCCAAAAATGCATGTCATGTCGGGATTTACAACACAGGATAATTTATCATAATAATGAATAATATCAACCATGTCGATATCAACAAGATAACTTTGTGTGGTGGATATGAGCGTGCACCCGCTGGTGCCTGATTATTAATTTATGTTGTACACAATACATTCCCTCTAGATTGTTTTGTGAACCCCCAACCTTACAGTTCATGACATGGAGGCAACCATCGGCTTGATAATGGCAGCATGAGAAGACTGACATGCGGGAGGAGTCAGAGTAGACCGTCACGCCTGGCTTCATCATCATAGCTCTGCCCAGCTGTAAGGGATGTGTTGTGAAAATAAAGTCCGGCGGGGAGCGAGGCACGACCTTCTTCTGGTGTAAGTTAAAGGACATTGTGTGATTGAGTGGCTTCTATCTCTGTGAGTACCACTTACACACACTCACACATTGTCATCATATCTAACACCAGCCTGTCATAAGATGTAATATACAGTGATTTACTGGAGAAAAAAGACTCTATACAAGTGAAGCGTGTGAGCTCTTTTCTTTGTTCGAAAGCCTCATCATTCATCAGTCATATACGGCAATGTTCGTGATGAAGCACCCCGTTATTCCTGCACTGAAGTCTGGATGGGTAATCAAGAAATAAATTGTCCAGACTGCAGGCGACCCCCTGCCTGTCCCACTGCCTGTCATTTGGACTAATCCCCCGTCATCGTTGGGAAAGTGTAATGGACGGCAAACCTCTGAAGCATCCCACAAAGTAATATTCTCAGTGATGAGACAATCTTCAAAGAGAAGAAAAACTCTGACACCTCAGATCTCCTTACTTTTCTCACCATTAATCATATCATGTTCCTAATACTGTAGTTTAGATTTTCTTTTTTTAAGGGGGGGTTGGGGAGACACATTTCCAACTGCTGCTGACAAAGTGTGTGTCAAATTGATAAAGAATGTATGTAAAATGGCAGAGCTGGTGTACAAAGGGAGCTAGATCATCATAATCCTCTAAAAGATGGAATCCCATTAGCTACGGGTCCGTGATTAACAATGAGAAGGGTCAGATTATTGCTGCGACCCAGCATCATAAGCTGTTGACGCCGCTCTGCTGCACTACCTACACCAGTGTGTAAATCTCCCAACAGATCACGGCACGTTTCTGTTAGACTCATCTAAGCTGTGAGGAGACAGGAGCCTTGAATTCTGATCAATGGTCAACATTTGGTATGTACAGTATTGGCAAGGACAGAGCCTCACAGCTGGCTGACAGAAACAGCAACAATGAACGTGACACGTCATATAGTACAGGACATGACTACATTTCCATCGTGCATGACAGCACCACTGTGTGTATCGCCTCATTAGAACAGTCCTTGATAAACTAATGTTTATTACAGATACACTTTTATTGCAAAGAGCTGTCAAAATCACATTATTAGCTTGGAGATTAGAGACAGAGGAGAGAGGAGAGAAACTAGCGCGACACTAAATGACAGCAAAACGCAGTAAAGACTCACACTGAGGTGAAATGAAACCAAACTTTCAATCGTGTTCTGTCACTGCATCGATGCCGAACCGTCCACGTCCGCATCCCGATGCATCTTAGAATAGAGACATTTCTTTGCTTTAAAGGGACTGTTTGTAACTTTCAGAAATTCTTGTTAACAGCGACACCTGTGGCCATTAAGTCAACGAAAGTCAGCGTCGGGCTTGCGCTTGCTCGCTCAGCCTCTGTGGCTGAAGCAGGAAGAGAAACGTTATCGTCTCCAAACACCGGCACCCGGTCGGAGACGATAACGTTACTCGCTGCGGAGCCCCATCACTTCACAAGACACGGAAAACCTCTGTTGGTCTGGAGGAGCTGCAGCAGTTATTTTTGCACAAATGTTCACTGTACATTTACTAGATATTCTCAGAGCTAAACTAACTCTTCTGCAGTGTGTAGTGCGCGCACATGAACGTGAGGTGGAGCAAGAACAAGCGCGGCATTTGACTGAAGGCAAGCAGGCAGCGGAGCAGAGGAGCAGAGACTCCGGCCCTGGAGACCAAAGCTACGGTCTCCCCCGCGTACTACGACCGCCGCCAACACTGTTGTGCAATACGGGCTTCACTAGATATAACCAAGAGAATTTGGTGCTTCCGTGTAGTTTGTGTTGGAGTCTGATGGTACGTGTCCACAGGGAGTCTGAACAGCGTAGCCACACGCGAGCACGCATATGCGAGCGCACATGGGAAACCGACCCGGTAGATTTATACCTGTAAAAAGTTACAAACAGTCCCTTTAAATATAATGGAAACATATCTCAAAGCCATATATTCATAAACTTGCATCATAGCATTTTATGTAATTTCCACATGATTACTATAGCAGAGCCCCGGTATGTAACTCATTAATCACAAAGGTAGACTGCACAGCTGGACAATTACATCTCTGAAATGACACTTCTAATTGTATTTGCACACACACTTTCTGCGCAGTGCAGCGTGTCGCCAATTCTACATCTGCAGGTACAAAGTGCATAGACATCTGTTCCATGTGTATTTATAATGGCCTTACAGTCAGAACGCTGAGAGGAGGTCGTACATAACAGCAGCGACTCCCCTGACGGCTGTCCCACACTTGTGCCTCTTCCGCAGGCCAGACAAGCATGGAAAACTGTATGTACGGTAGCAGGAACTGGCGTCTGGAGACGAGACGGGGAAATGACTTAAAACGCTCTGTTCTCTCTGCCGGCATAATAACTGGACCAGACCTCTGGTAGGACACAAGCCAACAACTTCCCACTAAGCCGGGACCACAGCCAGATGGCTGGAAGCTGAGGTGCACTGGTAAGCATAGAGCGAGATCAAGTACTGTTAGTTCACAGATAGGAAATATGTGGGCAAATATAAAAATAAAAGACTGGGACAGGTACATTTTACTGCACCCAAAGACAAGGACAGTAGGATGTTAAAAAAAATAAAAAAATGAGACCCAAAGTTGCATGAGGTAATGTGCATTGTGGATGTACCCAGTCACTTTCAAGGGTCTATCAGGTACAGTGCACATAGCAGGCAATAGGTTTGTGGTAATTTGATTAAATTTAAAGCAGTTTCTCACCAGTGCGATGCGAAAATGTGGTGCGGGACAGCTATGCACTCCGGGTTCAGCCCACGTTGCCGAGTTCCATTTTCGTCACAAAAATATATTTATATTATTTTATATAGTGCCTGTGTCCACTCCACACAACAAAAACCTATTAGTACAGTGGATAAGCTCTCATATTATCAATGCACTTTATGAGAAAATCATGAATTTTCTAACATAGCTAGGGCATATCATAAGGTTTATTTTCAGATGTGGAGGGAAGTTAGATTTGACTTCTGAGCACCATAAGAGGTCAAACCCAAGATGGCAACCGGTGCATCAGGGTCTAATCTTCAAACGTGCTTAACTTTGGAAACAAAGAGTGTAGCAAAACATTTAAGCTGTAATTTCCAAATAAGTTGGGGATGCCCATTCATTTGAATTTCAACATTGTTGAATCAGAGCAGCTGATATTGGCAGCAACCAGCTAGCGGGACTGCCGAGTGCCGTCTCTCAGCGCACTCAGACTCTGCCTCCGCTCTCGGTGACAAACAGGGATCAGAGGAGAGAGAGAGGAGAGAAAGAAGCGTGACAGTAAATGACAACAAAACCGTATTTTTGTAGATTACAGCACACTTGTAATGTACTGCAGAAGGATTTCTGTTTTGTTTTTGTAATGATTATGTACTGAGGTGGGTCACACAGATACCGATAATGAATAGATGCAACTTTTTATATTGTAGATATAGTAGTCTAATTTTTGAAACACTTTCTAAATAAAAAGGGAGCTAAGTTCTCTTTTTAAAGAAGAATTTGAAAGTGTAAATGACAGTTGTCAGGGTATAAAACCAATGATCTGTTGATCTTTATGAATCGAGACTCCATAGTCTAACAATGGCATGTTTAAATCAAAAATCAAATCGAATCGTGACCTTAAAATCGAAAAGTCAAATCGAATCATGGATTTGGAGAATCGTGACACCCCTAAACAGAATCTTGATTCATATTTGATAAACACTGCCAAGTTTGACAGTTTGATCAACTGTCTCATGTTCTACTGTCAGGTGATCGTAGTCATTTCGTCGCAACCACGCCGAAGCGTCACGACCTGATGGACCTTACCCAGCCCTCTACATCCAAACAATCCAAGCCACCCAGCACTAATTGGGACATTTGTGTCCTCAGCCAAGTAGTAACAGAGGAATCTTTACGGTGTCCACTCAAATCAAGGAAACACACGGCTATGCATCCCTGGTAGACGACCTTCTCTGGTTCCACACCCTTCAGCACATGCCATATGACCTCAACTTGGAGCAGTTGGATTATATAAGTCCGCAGAACCAGCAGGCATTGCAGAAGAAATAAGTATAGGCTCTGTGGACTGTGGATGGCTGTGAGTGGATCACATGCATGTGCACAGTAGAGGTACTTTGTTGTTTTCCTGTAGTTAATTCTCCCCAGGTTTGCTCGTCAAACGCCTTTTTGTTGAATTTTGGCCGACATTTCTCGTGCCACTCAGCCCCCTTGTGCCTTCAGAGTGGATTCTGTGCTATCCCCGTCATCCAATCGCTCCAGGTTGAGGTCCATTGGCATGTGCTAAAGGGTGTGGAACCGGAGAAGGTCTTCTGCCAGGGATGCATCGCCACTATCAACACGCTGTTTCGTTGATCTGGTTGATTCGTCGACACTGTACAGATTCATCTGTTACTACAGACGACACAAATGTCCCAGTTAGTGCTGGGGGGTGGCTTGGATTGTCTGGATTATCGAATTAATCGATTAATCATAATTAAAAAAAACGTGCATATACCAAACAATATTAAATGTGTGTTTTTTTCTGCAATCAAAGCCTTTTTTCCACAGCAACATATTGCATATTCTCTGACAGCATGGCATAGCCTATGAAACACATAGAGGCCTAGATATATTAAAGACATTGAATGCACTATTTTGTACATACAGTTCCCTTCGTTAACACCTTATTTTGAAAACCGGACGTCGTCACACATGTATACTTCCTCTAACTTCTCCAAGGTCGTCTCTAGCTCTCCTGTCAGCTCCGTTCTCTTTATACATCCATGGTCAGCTCCATCGGGGCCGTTTGAATGCATTTAACATAAATGTCAGTATATGGGTGCTCTACAGTTGTAGCGTCGGCCCATTTGACCACGGAGATGTGAGTGACGGCCGGCTTGACCGCACGTTACCGCGATACGATAATGGTACCTGTCCATGACAGAGTTAATATGCAGCTTTAGACATGATGTCTAGCTATGCTTTTCCTGGCAATGTGTGAAACCCCAAGTGTTTCCATACTTTACTGTATGTGTGTTTACCACTTTGGATATAACATGT
Organism: Adelosebastes latens; assembly: GCA_916700685.1. Taxonomy (NCBI): domain Eukaryota; kingdom Metazoa; phylum Chordata; class Actinopteri; order Perciformes; family Sebastidae; genus Adelosebastes; species Adelosebastes latens. The sequence goes on along the minus strand of CAKAKR010044476.1, from coordinate 34,537 downwards.
GAGGGTGCAGGTCGTATCCACGCAGACTCTCTGCCGTTTTCTGCTTTTTCATTTTGGCTCACTGCGGTTTGTTTTGATTGACGGAAACAGAATGGCTATAACGTCACGTTACTCAGACTAAAACAAAAAAAGCTGTAACTTCCTTCCACCTCTGCATAGACTCAAATGAAGCAAATATATCTATTCTGGCATTAAGACAAATTTATTTCAAAATCGTAAAAAAAAAAAACGTGATACATAGGTGAATCGTTTTTTTTCCCCACCCTATACCACAAACCACAAAGTACAGCTGAGGCTGATGGGAATGTCTGTAGTTTTGGAGGTATTTGGTCATAAACCAAAGGTGGGTTGTCTTGAAATTTAGCACAGTATTAAAATGATCTAGAAACTCCCAAAGATGTGTGCTATTGTGCAAGTCCCTGAGCACCTTTAATCACGTGACGACTGGTTTTGAAGATCTAGAAGTGACCAGTAAGCTTCCTTCGTTGCCACAGTCAGTGTGTAAGAGGTTCAGCAGGATGCAGAAGCTCTGAGACAGACCAAAACTCAGTAATCCTGTTCATGCTACAGCCGAGGGGCTGAGAGCAGGTCTGGGCACAGTGGCAGGGAGACAATAGTGGCACTGTGAGGCAGACAGCTAGGTTTCCACCCCCTCTGTTCTCCCCACCAGCCCCCACCGATGTGGCTTTGTTCCACTAGCTTAGACCGCCGCAGACCCAGGGCTTCCCCAAAACCCTCTGACATCACTGCCCAGCTGATAGGAAGCACAAAGGATCTTGCAAAAAAAGATGCCTTCTATTTATAAACCATGAATGAGTGCCGTGATTCCACTGCCTCAGTCATTTATGCTGGACCTTCAGGCCAAACACTGTATTGCAAACCATAAAAAGAGGAGAAAAAGTGCCAAAAAGCTTTGCTGATATCCAATGGGAAACCGCCTGCAGCCTGAAGGGCTTTTTCAAAAGACACACAGTCACTCATACAGTATGTGCATCAGTGTGAAGTCCAAAGACTCCAAAGTAGAGGTGCTTATGAGAGTTTAATAATGAGGACATTTCCAATGTGCTATAATATCATTTGAGCTGATATTCCCTGTACAGTAGGGGTGGGAAAAAAAATCGATTCACCTATGTGTCGCTTTTTTTCTTTTTACGATTTTTCAAATAGATTTTTTAATGCCAGAATCGATATATTTGCTTCATTTATGTCTATGTGGAGGTAGAAGGAAGTTACCGCTTTTATTGTTGTAGTCTGAGTAACTTGACGTCATATCCGTTCCGTATCTGTCAAAAACAAAACAAACCGCAGTGAGCCGAGACGACAAAGTTAAAAACGGCTGAGGGTCTGCGTGGATATGACCTGCACCCACACATGTTAAACCCAACACTGTAAACACTACACATACAGTAAAGTATGGAAACACTTTGGGTTTCACACATTGCAGGAAAAGCAGAGCTAGACATCATGGCTCTAGCTGCATGCTAACTCTGTCACGGACAGGAAACGTTATTGTATCGCGGTAACGTGCGGTCAAGCCGGCCGTCACTCTCATCTCCGTGGTCAAATGGGCCTACGCTACAACTGTAGAGCACCCATATACTGACATTTATGTTAAATGCATTCAAACGGCCCTGATGGAGCTGACCATGGATGTATAAAGAGAACGGAGCTGACGGGAGAGCTAGAGACCACCTTGGAGAAGTTAGAGGAAGTATACATGTGCGACTACGTCCAGTTTTCAAAATAAGGTGTTAACAAAGGGAACTGTATATACAAAATACATATATGGAAATAAGATTAATTGGATTATATTAACCAGAAGTATAAAACATTACATGTCCCTTATAAATTAAAAATAAAATACCACTAATTTGTGAGGGAAATGTCTTTATTCTTTGATTTTTGGGTTGCTGGAAAAAATGTAATAAATAATGCCTGACAATGACTGATATATTTGACTTCAGGACCTCTCTGACTACATACATGCTGAAATTCAAACATTCTTGGTGTATTACATTAGATATTTTCCAAAGTAGTCCCTAGAAGTGTATGATTCAACTGTTTCAATATATCGCCTTGCTTACAGTATCGCAATATATCACGATATTTTGAATCGTTACCCCTGTATCATGACACGTATCGTATCGCCAGATTCTTGCCAATACACAGACCTAGTACTTGTTGGAAAATGTTCTTCAACAGATAGAGGATGTCATCAGTCAACACTGGTTCTGGATCAAAACATCAGACACAGCAGCATGGCCCTGTTACTGACACACAGTATTTCCCTAACAAATCAGAAACTCACTTACAACTCCTTCCAGCCTCCTGCGCCATTATTACTTTTCAAGACTTTCTGTGCTCCCAGCAGACTTAAAGAAAGTGCACTCATAAGCAGCCGGCTGTAAATTCATCTCAATTTCACAATACTCCAATCGCAGACGTGGGGGGGGGCAGAGGGGCCAGAGGATTGGATTGCATACCCCCACCCCAAATGGCCTGACCTCTGGAGGACAAAGAAAACACATGACTTCACCCTCTAAAGCCACGTTTGAACACTTATCTGATCATTAGCAACTTCTGCTGAATCCAGTGGGAACAATTATGGGTTTAAGTAAAGCCCAACTGAAGCCTCGGCCACTGTAGGTGAGCTGAGACTGGTCACTGTTACCGAGGGTGTAAAAGCAGTTGTACGTGAGCGCCGTCACATTCTCGTTCCACTCAGTGGCGCGAAGGGGGGGGGTATTTTGATTAATGGTGGCAATTAAACAGATAAAAAGAAGCGGATGCCTAATGAATCTATCGGCCTTTAGTCAGGAGTGTAGAGGGATCTCTGAAACTGGTCCCAGTGCCTGACGCTCCTAATTTGATAGCATAAATCACAGCAAAGCTAGGCTTTAGTCCAGTTAAACCCTATTCAACACTAATGGCCAACACAGAATGCCATCAGGCATCCCCAATTAGCCCATCCAATGGGAGATACTAATCTGTAATAATTGCCATATGTTGACTTAATTGAGCCTGATGAGAACTCAAATTGTGCGCAAAGAAAATCTTTCAAATGTCTGACACTACATACGTGATATCATAGGAAAAGTACACAATAGATTCAGTGTTTAACTGAATGTCACTAACAATAACTCAGTGACTCTTTGAACTGAAAAGTAGAGGAAGCAGGAAAAAACAGAGCCGTATCAGTCTTCAGAGAGGATTAACCCTTTCCCCAGGGGCTACTGATGTAATGGGAAAATATCGCTACATTAAGGAGACTGTGTCTCGGATAGAAATCAGTCATCATGTTGGTCTCTGTGTGTCTGCTTTTACTGCATGTGATCTCTTCCCCAGACTCTGAGCCAGCTACAGGTCACCACACATGGCCTCCACTGGAGGAAGCAAGATGCCAGAAGTTACCTCAGCTCCTACTGAATCAGCCCACCGGGAGCACCTCATCAGGGTCATCAGCATGGTTAAACAGTGATGTCAGATAAACAGCTACTAGAGTTTGCACTGATTAGATATAATGTCATATTGTACTCAACAAATGATCCAGACTATTCATCAGGGCTCCAAATTAACTTTTTTTTCCTCAGTGTCCCAGACTAAACAACCAAATTAAAGCGTTCTACATAATAAATACAGTTTCATTATAAACTATTCATTTCATTGACTCACTCTGGTCCGCCATGGAAGTTCTGATAGTTATTCCCTGCACTTATATCTGAATATAAAAAGGAAATCGATAAAGGAAACGCTACTGCGCCTGCATATGGACCCAATGGAATGCGGATGATCGCCTGACGATATATGTCATTTATTTATTTATTTTTTTGCTTCATGCGCCACTGAGCAACTTCCATAGCAATGAACGGGGCCCCGCTTCCAACGCTGTATCCAGTTCTCTTTATACATCCATGCGCTGGCTACACCAGAACCCCAGAAATGTTGGCCATTGGCCCCAGAGGCTAAATCATCGTCGGACCGATAGCCGATGGGTTCCGAGATTGATGCTGGTGTGACCGGGCCCTTGAAATACATATCGTATACAATTGCGTGCAGATTTGGTTTCTGGTCCCCAAGAAAATGACTTTTCACTTCCATTTGTGGAGAATAAATGGATCTGGATAATGAGCATGGCCAAAACACTGTGGCTAACCAGAGGCAGGAAACTCAAACTCATCAATAGAGAACTCAAAATGAAATGATGTCATGAGAACAGACTTGGAAATGTAGTGAAGAACCACTGTGGCAATGAGTTCAAAAAGATGTTGCCAACACATGGAGACAAAAATAAATTAAAAAAAATAAGGATTTTGCAGATTTCACGCTTCATATTCACATTGACGCAGCTTTCCACCACAACCTTCTACTCGTGGCCTCTGAGCAGACCCATCAGAGCAGTTGAGGGCAAAGTTACTTGCTCAAGGGCACTTCAACAGTACTTGCTGAGGGAACGGAAATCATTACTCACTTCCCCCATCCATATTTTCCAGTAGGGTTTTAGGAGTCTGATGACTCGCCTACGCAAAACCTCCAGTCTGCTTGTTCATGCCTCCCCACTGAACTGCATGCCTCTCTTTGGACAGTTTATTATTATGACTACCTCCCACACTTCATCTGCAGCAGTGACCTTTGAATTTTGCCCTCTGAATCTCAAAAGGGGCATTGTGTCAGGAAGGCGATGTGTCTCTGAGGGGCGGTTACTCTGTTTTATGTCATAGTTTATGGTTAAAGGCTCCGGTAGCAAATGTGACATCTAGAAAACTGTCTCTCTGTAAGCGTATAATGCAAACACCCCCAGCAAGGCTGAGCCGGAGGATCCCTGAGCAGCCGGCAGACAGAGTCTCGGGCCTGTAGAGGTTGTTCTTGGTCGACGGGATAGAAGACCACAGAGAACAGGGAGCCTTTGTGCTCAAGCCTCACCGCTGACCTCTTGGTTCTGTGGTGTGCCACAGAAATGCAGGAAATCGTGTAGCATTAACATTAAGTGAGTTCACCCCCCCTGCCACTCACTGTATGTTTTTGGAGAGCAATGTGCCATGTCACTGCTTTTTAATTCCACTGTAACCATAAATCTTCCATAGAACAATATTTTTCTCATCTCTGAAGCTGATAACGGACATTTTCTGCCAATAGCTTCAGGTTTTTCCATCCACCACACCTGATCTATTCAGAGTTTGTAGCCAGTTATATTCTTAGTAGGGTGGAAATGCTGAAACAGCATTTAGGCAAGCATGTAACGCTGAAACTGTTTTCCATTAAAAAGCTAATTGAATTATTTTATGTGGATTGGCACCTCCTTTGGGCAAGGTAAACCACCTAATCTAATCAACTGTAGGGAAGATGGATTTATAAAGAGTTAATTTATAGGCTATAGCAGGTTGTGAGAACTGTTTTCATGTCGTCGTAATTCAAGCTGCTATAGTCAATATTTTGATATTAACAAAGGATTAAATCACTGCGTGTATTGTGAAAGGAGCTGCTGGTAGTAATGAAGCCACAGAGAATTATCGTCCGACTCTGCGGTCCCCCCTCAGCTCCATGGAGCATTTTTCAGCTCATTGTTTTGGTTCTCATCAGCATCAAACCCTCTAAAAACCCACAATACTAAAACACTAAATTTAACTCGGCCCCATCTACAACACAGGGCCCAGAGATTCCATAATAATGGAGGCATCACATTAAGGCCCCATCATTTTAGTTCACATTGTGCTTTAGTGGTGTATTACCAAGCATATCTTATATGCACCAAATTACCCCAAGCCCTTGAACCTGGTGCCTTTGGGCCTGGAGGGTCTGGGCCCCCCCTAGGTAATTCCCTGCACGCCTGCTTGGTCTCTCTGCTGTAACTCCATTGTTGTCTGTTCCTCCTCTTCACCACCAGTGTCAGGGCCCACATCTATGGCTCCCTGGGGAATCTCTGGAATGACTACCATTTACAGGGTGTCGCCGGCCATAAATTGATTTCACTGATGGGGTCAATGTCAAAGATCTTTTAATTACTGAAATAAACATGTGTCTTCCCTGATTGAAATGTTTCTCTGCACCGGTTAACACACCGGGTAAATGCCATTAGCCGAAGCTGCAACAACATCACAGCAGCAATAAAAAAGCATCCGGAGGGGCCGCTCTATAACAAAACTGCCATACAAAGTTTGATAGAGAAAAGGAACTTGAACTTGACTCCCTGAATCTGAGCCAGTAATTTGTTCAACACAACTTCAGATTCATCCGTCATGTATACTGAGAAAGCAGGAAGCCAATGTAGTGCTGCTGACGCCTTGACTACCGGAGCTGCCAGCGTTTGTTTAGTCTGGTGAGTTGCCATAGCCACTGAGCTCCCCAAATTAATCTTCTGACAGGACTCGAAAATACATGAAAAAGAGGAAAGTACTCCGACAGTTTGTGTAAATAGCAGAGTCGATCCTGTCGCCACAAAGGTCAAAGGCTTGATCATAGTGACATGTACATCAACAGCCAGGTGTATTGCGATCATTCCTTTGCATTAGATACCTAAAATGCTAAGTAAATAAGCAGTTGTTTCACATTGCCTTCTTCTTAACCTCTCGGGAATCTTCTTCACAATTTCTGTTTTGCAACTTAATGGTCATGTTGAGATGCCCCCATTCCATGTTAACTCCCACCTTTCAAACAGCAGTCGATGGAAATAATGACTATTATTATTTCTGCCACATATTTGCACCTTGTTAACCATCGGGAAGATCCAGGTGCTCGTATCGCACCGGTCTTTGAACGTGAACGATCAAAGCCTCAGGGGAGGGCCAGAGATGCACAAACACTGTCCTTCATATATAGTTGGCAGCAGCAAAAAGGGCTGGATATAATAATATAGTCCTCGACATTATCAAAAACGCTACCTGTGACATTGAGAGGTAAAGAGGAGCTAAGTAGTGGTGGCTGGTCTAATGAATGGCTTAGTTAATGCTAGCTAGAAGGCCACAGCTCATCCAGGCATCTTTAGTGAAGATGATGTTAGTGTAAACACCGTGATTTACAGGCAGGGCGTTGAAAGTGAACCATCCTTTCAAATTGGTGGCTCCTAACTCTATATTACACCTTCTGCCACTACATAACCCAGCACGTTACCTGTCTCCAACATCTGTCTGTGGACTTTGGGGAGACTGCAGCAGTTTGGTTTGGTAACACAACTTTTTGTGCCTGGTATGGTGTTAATAATTGTTTTGCAATTTGATTTAAATACCTGTCTCCAGGTCATTTCTTATTTCTTCAACTGTCATGATACTAGGGCTGCACAATTAATCAAATGCTGTATTAATCGCAATCACGATTTTGGCTTCCCACAGTTAAATGAACATGATTGACTGAGATATTGACATTTATAATGCTCATAGAAAACTCTGCTGCATATCAAATCAAGCGCTTCCTAAACTAACAGCCAGCCACCAGGGGGCAATCCAGGTGTTTTGGCTTCACTTGTGGGGTTGCTGTCATGCCCAGTGTCCGAAAAAGAAGCAAAATATTTTAAATATATTGACAGTTAATCAATTCAAGCCTGAATACTAGGCTTCCTGACATTTCACCAGTAGGTGAGGTATATGCTCCAAAAACAATAAATCCCATGTACTTCAACACACACTCCACGTATTACTGTTTGCATACTAGTTTTTCTTAGGAAGTTTAACAGGTCATAATTCCCTCTCTATTATCTATTTTATATTGCTGTGAAAACCTAGCCCTACATAATAAACAGGTTTTTGTTTATTTACTGTAAAAGAAAAAAATGCACACGTAGCATCAAGACAATTATCACAATAAGTAAAGTGAAACACTTCTTGATTTTATAAGTTATCATCTTTATGGAGACTACAGTCTAATATTTTGGGAGCATAATGCAGCATATTGCTTTACTTCCACTTGATACACGCAAGTCATGTTAGTGAGCATCTCATCGCTTGTGACCTGAAAGGTGCGCACCACCCAATACTCAAAAACTAGAACTACTCGAAACACTTCAGTTAGGAGGTCCAGACCTGGCATACCGAAGAAACATAACACCCGAACCTTCCGCGACTTCTGTCACCCACACCTGTTTTAAGAAAGTATAAAATTCTTATAAAGAACGTGTAAAGTTGACCGTGGTATTGAATTGGGTCTTGAGACTTGAGCAATTTCCCTGGTATTGTTATCGACCTCAAACATTTCTGGTATCGTGACATCCCTACTACTTCCTCCTCTGCTTATGTGCACATTGTGGTTGTTGTGAAATTAATTATTCCATTATGCAGATAATTAATTAAAGTTGGAATTGAAATTGACTATTATTTTAAAATATTATAATATATATTGAATATTATTTTGCATTTTTTTCTGAGACAAAGGGAGGGTCCATAGAAACATATTAATAAATCTGGAGAGGGCTTTGCTGTTTTTTTTGTTTTTTTTAAGTGAAACATAAAGTTCATCTTCCCTCCCCTTCCCAATAACTTTCATACGGTCCCTAACAAAAAAAAAGCAATTCCATGAAAATGCAGTTACAGCCTGAATGGGAGTAAAAGAGGTATAGTGGGGACTGACA